>CBVK0100154134.1:0-29413 GCA_900067695.1 Picea abies
CTATACTTCATCTTTGAGGCATTTAGCTGAGTTTTGGCTCATTTTATTGTGGAGGTCGATTTTCTGTAAGAAGATCTCTATATTTTTCTGCTAAATAATAAAAATCTCCAAATCCGTTGCACTGGTTTTCCCTCTGGGGTTTTTCCAGGGACCATTTGTCCAAAAATCATTGTGTACAACTGATGTGATTGTGGTTATCTTCTACTTTATGTTCTTGGTTATTTAATTTTTGTTGTGCATTATTTATTTGTGAAATAAACCTGGTATAATCAGTTATAAGTGAAATTTAATCGATTTAATGAACTGGGTTTAAAGAAAATTCACACGGTATTAGAGCAGGATTGTTCAAGAAGCAGTATCACAGGTAGAGCATTGGAGGTCTAAGTGGATCGTGAGGATCCAAGGCACAAAATCAAGACAACTGAAATTTTTCAGTGTAAAGGTTTGAGTCGTGAGGGTTTGAACATGGACAACAACATTTTCAACAATGGCCTTGAGTTTGAGGGTTGAGGATCGTCTACAAGGGGCTCAGAACTACCCCACCTGAAAGGAGAGAATGACTATGGTGTTGGATGTCAATGATGTCCTTGAGCATACACCAGACAGTGTAACTGCTCCTACAGATGCAACACAATTAGCCATTTGGACGAAGGGTGAGGCTAAGGCAAAGAGCCTAATTCTTGACGGGATTAAAGACCACATGATCCCACATCTCTCAGGAAAGAATACCACAAAAGATATGTGGAAAGCCTTGAGCGACCTCTACTAGCCAAAGAATGAGAACATGGTGATGGTGTTGCGTGAGAGACTATGCAGCTCCAAGATGGCCAAGGGCGAGGGTGTGGTTCCATACCTTACCAGATTGACACAAATCGAGGATGAGCTCGCTGCAATAGGCGAGAATACAGAGGATGCTAAGCTAGTGCTTGTAGCACTGAATGGCTTTTCCAATTCATGGTACGTTTTTTTCCATGGAGTAGTAACTTAGGAAAAGCTATCGGAATGGTAGCGCCTTTGGGATGATTTTGTGCAGGAGGAGATCAGACTTGGTCAGTCAAGATCTTCATCTTCACCACATATTGTGGATAAAGAAGGCTTGGCTCTTGAGAGAAAAGGCAAGGGAAAGAAGAAGAAAGGTGGGAAGAAGAAGAACATTGACTTTTCTAAAGTCAAATGTTTTCAGTGTCACAAGATGGGACATTTTGCCTCACAGTGTCCAAAGAAGAAGAAGAAGAACCAACCACAGATGGAAGTTTCTATAGCAGTGGATGAGTTTGCCAAAGGCTTCAAGGAGGATTTTTGTTTAATAGCTTGTATGTCTAGCACAGCAGTCTCAACATGTGGTTTGTTGACAACAGAGCATCTTGTCATATGACAGGGCGCAAGAAGTTTTTTACTAAGCTACAGGAGGGAGGCGTGAGTCTGGTTATAGAGTTTGGAGATGACATGCGCTACAAGGTGCAAGGGGTTGGCACAGTCTCGTTTCAGAGGGAGTCGAGTAAACCACTCTCGTTTGTTGACGTACTATATGTTCTGGGGTTGACAAAGAACCTCATCTCAGTCTCTACTATGGAGGATAAACGGTATGAGATCACTTTCCGTAAGGGAAGGGTGTTCGTCAGGCTAACAAGGTCAAGCGAGAAGATGGACAGGATGATTGGGGTTTGAGAAGAGAAGGTATACAAGCTACAGTTTCAGTCAAGGAGAGCATTGGTCAATACAACCACAGACATGGGTGATTTGTGGCACAGGAGGATGGCGCACTTACACTTTGGTGCGTTGGGGCACTTGAGAATTGAGACAGGAAGTCACTAGATTGCCTAAGTTCACAACAGAGAAACATGACCCTTGCAAGTGTTGTGCAATGGGAAAGTATGCCCGGAGACCATTTCCACCAAGTGAGCACAGGTCCAAGGGAGTATTGGACTTGATACATTCTGACGTACGTGGTCCGATGAGCGTGGAGTCAGTGAGTGGCTTCAAATACTTTATTCTAATCACTGATGATTGCTCCAGGAAGACTTGGATATACTTCCTGAAGGCTAAGGATGAAGTCTTCGACAGGTTTTAGGAGTTCAGAGCTTTGGTTGAGAACCAAACTGGCAGGAAGATTCGGAGATCCAACAACAGGGGTGAGTACACCTCCAAGGAGTTTGTGGATTATTGTGCAGCAGCGGGGATCAAGAAGGAACTCATTATTCCTTATAAGCCTCAACAAAATTGAGTGGTCGAGAGAAAGAACAGGACCATAGTCGAAGCAGCACGAGCGATGATACATGATCAAGGTTTTCCACTATTTTTGTGGGCAAAGGCTAGTCGCACAGTTGTTTATATTCAGAACAGGAGTCCCCACACAATTTTGGGGAAGTTGACACCTGAGGAGGTATTTACAGGTACCAAACCAGATGTGAGTCATTTTCGCATTTGGGGCAGCGTATGTTATTGTCACGTCCCTTCAGGGAAGAGGACGAAGCTGGACCCCGCAGCAGACAAGGGAATTTTGGTTGGTTATAGCGAGGCTTCCAAGATCTACAGGATCTTTGTGCCAGCACACAGAAATATCATTGTGTGTACGGATGTACAATTCGAGGAAGAGTGTGCATTGAAAAGGTCGAGAGATTTATCAGCACATTCAAAGAACTAGCAAGGACAGAACTCAGGGGCCAAGACAGAGGAGGCACATGGTCATAGAATAGGATCACAGCAGCAGACACAGGGTACAGGTTCAGGTACAAGTGTTTACAGAGAGATTTTTGGACAAGATCATCGGGAGCTAGATGATGAGGAGGAGGAGGAGCGTAATGCAGTTCCATAGGAGCAAAACACAAAGCCACGGCCTAAGTGGTATAAATCCAAAGTCAGTGATTCTAGGTTGGCAGGGCCTCCAGAGAGAGCCTTCAGATGAAGTAAGCCACCAGAGAGGCTTGGGTACATGGCATTGATGACACAACTTATTGATGCAGAGCCTTCCAATTATGAGCAGGCCGCACAGCATAGAGTGTGGCAGGAGGCCATGATGGAGGAATATGCCTCCAATATGACGAATGATGTATGGGAGGTGGTGCCTAGTCCAGAAGGCAAGAAGGTGGTTGGATCCAAGTGGATCTACAAGGTCAAGCATGCAGCAAATGGAAGCGTGGACAAGTACAACGCTTGCTTCGTGGCCAAGGGGTTTTCACAGGGAGAGGGAGTTGACTATGAGGAGACTTTCGCCCCGGTGGCCAGGTATTTCTCGATCCGAGCAGACATATCGTTGGCAGCAGAGAAGGGTTGGCGTGTTCACCTAATGGACGTGAAGATCGCTTTCCTTAACGGAGTTGTTGAGGAAGAGGTATATGTTGAGCAGCCAAGGGGATTTGAGGTAGGCAGTAGAGAGACGCATGTCCGTAGACTGAGGAGAGCCTTGTATGGGCTCAGGCAGGCACCTCGGGCATGGTACTTGAGGATAGATAGCTACTTGAGGGAGATGGGTTTCCAGCAGAGCGAGGCTGATCCAAACCTGTATTTTCTTACAGGAGAGGTGCCTCTTGTTATCCCCATTTTGTGAGATAACTAAGGAGATTATGTCTCGAAGCCCTAAGGTTGCAGATATGGAGTGTCGAGGGACTACATGACTAGCAATATCCTTTTGTGCAGATGCAAACCCTTCTCACCACCACAGAGGTCGTAGATTTCCAGATGGCATCCACCACACCAACTGGCTTCCGGAAGGCAATGGGCCTTGCTCCATAAGGTACAAGTCAGGTATTATGGGAAGTGTCATTTCAATATTTGAGGCATTTTAGTATGTTGTATCTTAGACTGCTTTAGATTTCATGACATATGCTTGGACATTATGCCTTTTTCCCTGCTTCACCTAGGTGGTTCACATTGTGCCCTAGTAAGTAGTCTTCCTTAGGGATGGGTTTGCTACTAGGAACTCCCTTGAAGTGCCATCGTACTGTTCCCGACCATACTTACCACTTTCCATCACTATTTCCCCCATTTCCTTATCGCTTGGGATTTAGGGTGTATTGACCCAAGAAGGGGTTGTCCCTCGTTATATGGGAAGAAGGGGTTGATGGCCCAAAGGGATTGTTGTTGGGTAAAAGATAAAATCCTATGTATAAACCTTCCAGATGCTTCGCCCAGGAATCCTCCAAGAAAACAAAGAAACGCTTATCTGTAAGAAAAGGTGGACCCACAAGAATAATGATTAAGAATGCTTAAAGGGTTAGTTGGAGGATAGGAGGTTTCATCACGAGCCGACCTATCGTGATCATGGATATTTAGTGGTATGACATTACCATCGTCTGGTCACCAAGCCAGGGTAATGGCTCTCAGTGGCATGGCTGAGAGAAAGGGGTCTCATCACGAGTCGGCCTTCTCATTTCCACTAGGTATTTGTGAGTGACATCATCATTATCTGGACACCACGCTAGGACAGTGGCCTTCAACTTGTCCCTAAAATTTGAAAGAAACAAAGAATGGCAAAACTATGGGCTTCCAAAAATTGCATTGCAAACAAAGGTGCCACACCCTCCACAAAGGCACCCATGAATGAGACATTATAACCCCTTGTATGTCATGAACCCCATGCCCATTGAGTCTTGACCCATAACCATTTCATCCACTTTACATGGCTTAGAAAGGGATCTCTTGGAAACACTCTTTGACCTAGGGAAAGGTCTACCCAATAAGACACCTCGTCAACCCTCCCATATCCAAGCTTGGCAAGTCGCATAATGTCTCTAAGCACTTAATTATTTGATAGGGTAACCTTTTATGCACATGCTTAGGTGGCTCATTTACTGACTTGATTTACTTATCATGATATTTTGACTTGAGATCCTTGGAGGGCGTGCTTATTGTCTTTGCAGGACCTAGTTGGTGGATAGTTTTGGAGGAACAAGCCTAGCTTGGGCTTCCATGGGGCTTGAAGCCCATGGGTGGATGACAAGGGCCTGCATGTCGAATGAGAGAGATGAAACTTCAAAGGCCTAGAAGATGACTTGGACGACATAACCTAGCCCCTACATGCCAAACGTTGTGACTAGGAGAGGCAAAACATCATATTTAGGAGCATGACATCATCTATGGGAGTTATGGTTTGGTGGTGAGCTTACCACTCATTGGCACATGGACGTTTTGAGGAGAATTGGACTTTGACCATGAAGGAAGTGACTTGGATGCTTGACATGTGGCTTTAGGAAGCCTAACTACACTCCTCCAACACCGACTTTCTCCTAGTGCCAAAACGTCCCCTAAAGGGGTGACGTCACTCTAAATTAGGGTTTCTTTTTGTTTAAAAGCAAATTTTAAGTGAATTGTTTAATATTATTTTGTAAAAGGGGCAAGAGTAGGGTTGTTGACCCCTAGTCTTGTGGTTTACCCTAATATTATGTGGACAAACTATTTTGGAGACATTTTGTATAAATAGAGATCATAAGATCTCATTTCATAACATAACTCTCCCATTGTGAGAAGTACATGGCTGAAATTTTCGCTACTCTTGATGATTTTGGTGTTTCTCTCTTGTGGAATGTCTTATGGTGAATGTCTCTTGGTGATTGGATGAGGAGTGACGCTCCCCCAAAAGGCTTGCTCTCTTGAATCTTGGATGAATGTTTCATAGTAACTAGGGTTTGTTCTCTCATTTTCTTGGATTAGGTAAGAAAAAATATTCATATGCTATTATTTTCTTACTTACTTTGGTCATTGTTGGTGGAAACCCTAGGGAGGAGTATGCTAGATACACCCTCCATCAATGCTCCATCTCTTTGTTAAAGGTTTTAAGTCTCTCTTTTTTGCAAGGGTTGCTAGGAGGAATACGAGTGTGTATACCCTCCTAGATTTACCCTAACCTTGGTTGGCATACTCTAGGGAGTAAGAGGGTTTATAGCCCTAGGGTTGTTGTTGATCTAGATTGTGCTTTAAAGACTCCATCACCCAATTTTAAAGGCACTAATCTGAAGTATTCTTGCATTGGAGAAACAAAATATTGCATTGGAAAACATGATTTCTTGTCGTATTAACTTTTTGTAAATTGGGTTGTGTTCCTTGTGCTTAGAGCACATCTCAGCCACTAGGGCATCCCCATCAAAGGGGTAGTTCTTGCTTCTGTTACAAATTTGCATCTTCAGCCATTAGGGCTGCAGAAACCCTAATCTAATTGCTTGAATAACTCTTTAATCCAGTGTTGAAAAATCGTCGATTTTTCACGACTTTGTCCCCCTCCCGATTTTTACTCCTTAAAAAATCGTGATTTTTATGCTTTTGAAAAAGTCACAACTTTTTCAAAAAGTCGGCAACTTTTTCAAAAAGTCGGCAACTTTTTCCCTAAAAGTCGCAGTTTGACCTTAAAAGTCGTCGGACGTCCAAACCCCGCGGGGCATAAGGCCGAATTTTGAGTTTTTTTTTGTCATTTCTAAATTTTTGCTTGTGGAGAAGGAAGGAGAAGGGTTTGCGGTCTTCCTCAATCACTGTGGAGGCAACTTAACAACCATCATCATCACCATCAAGGATTTCTAAGTGGAGCAAGCGTTCAATTTCATTTGCCAACCGGTGTTGAATCTTCCATTCATAGGTATGTATCTAAATCCCTCAATGTTAATGTTTATTTTCCATAGATTTTTGCAAGTTTGCTTGCCTCTTTGCTTGCCTACGTTTTGTTTTTTTTTTTGGTCATTTTGCCATGATTTTCATGCCCATAGAACAATGTAATGTTTTTTCTTTTATGGGACAGCAAACTTGAGCCTTGCTGTTAATTTTTTCTCCAGCCTCTTATTGTCATTTTTCATTGCTAATAATCTAATCTAGAGGTTTGATTTTTTTTACCAATGGGATGTTATTTTTTTTTAGTGGGGTTTAATATCGTTTTTTTGTTTTTTTGTGCCTTAGGGTTCAATTTTGAAGCTGTCAATTTCATCAAAAAATATGTCGAAGCCTTTGGATCCATTTTGGGTGTATGGGATCCCTGAAGATGGGACAAACCGACAAAAATTGAATTGCAAACTTTGTGGGGTGAACATGTCAGGAAGGATTTGCAGGTTGAAATATCATTTAGCTAAAATCCCCGGGCATGATGTTAGCGTTTGTCCTAAATCAACCCCGGAGATTATGAGAATTGTGTTTGATGCACTTGAAACAAAGGATAAAAATAAAGATGAAAAAGCAGCAAAGAAGACCGAAATTTCATTAAGAAGTTCAGGGACCTCTGCCGCAGAGGGACAGGGTAGTGGGAGGGGCTCCACAGATTCAGGTACCGGGAGCCGGAGGCCCTCATCTTATTTTCCAGAACAAACCACCCCTGGAGCACAGCCTTCCATCAGGTCAATGTTCAAGAAAAAGGAGAAGAAAGAAGCAGACAGGGTTGTGGGGAGGTGTATTTTCTGGAGTGACATACCTCTCAGCATCACCAAGAATAATCCATTTTGGCAACCGATGTGTAATGCCATTGCTGTTGTTGGCCCAAGGTATAAAAGCCCTACCTTTGAGGAGTTGCGGGGGCCAATTCTTCAAGAAGAAAAGGCGGACATCAACTCTAGATTGGCAGAGTTCAAGAAGTCATGGGAGATCTCTGGATGTACAGTGATGTCTAATGGTTGAACAGATAGGAAGGGTAGGTCCCTTCTCAATTTCTTGGTACATTATCCTAGAGGTACCATGTTTATCAAATCAATAGATGCATCGGCACATGTGAAAGATGCAGTATTGTTGTGTGAGTTGATGGATGCATTCATCCAGGAGATCGGCGTGCATAATGTGGTGCAAATCATAACAGATAATGCAGCTAATTATGTGGTTCCTGGTGGGTTGCTTATGGAGAGGAGCCGTTCATTGTTTTGGACTCCATGTGCTGCACATTGTATTGATTTGATGCTCGAGGACATGGGGAAAACCTCCTTCATCAAGGAGGTGATTGATCAGGCTAGGAGCGTCCCCAAGTTCATATATAACCATATTTGGGTTCTTAGCCTCATGAGGAGACACACCAGAAACAAGGAGTTGCGACGTCCCGCAATCACTCGTTTTGCAACAAACTTCATTACTCTTCAGTCTTTGCTTCAATGTTAGTTTGAGTTGAAGCAAATGTTTGTTTGTGATGAGTGGCGGGATTCTACATATAGCAGGAAAGAGGATGGGAAAGCCATTGCTAGATTGGTGTACAGTGACTCCTTCTGGGAAGGAGTGGCAGAGGTGTGCTCAGTGAGTGAACCTTTGGTAAAGGTTCTGAGATTGGTTGATAGCGATAAGCCAGCAATGGGCTATTTGTATGAGGCCATGGATAAGGCCAAAGAAGCTATTCGAGCTTATTATGTGGGAAAGGGTAGCCACGGGTTTCATAGACAGATGTTATTATGGGATTTGATTGATACTCGATGGATCAGGATGCTCCATCGACCCATTCATGCAGCAACATTTTCCTACAAATGCAACTTTGATTTTGATGGCGAGGTGATGGAAGGGCTCCATGCTTGTCTTCAGAGGATGGTACCTGATGTCGCGATTCGCCTTGATATTAATCGCGAGATAAAGATGTATCGGGATGGTACTGGACTATTTGGCTATGAAGATGCTATTGCTTCAAGGAACATTTTGTTGCCACGTAAGTCATTAGAATTTAGAAGATAGTTCAACTTAGAACTTTATGTTTTTAAAACTCAAATTTCAATTATGTATTTTAAATTTAAAAAATTATTTTAAAGTTCAATTATGTTTTATTTATGTTATCTTTCTTTCTTATTTGTTGTAGATGTTTGGTGGCAAAACGATGGTGCAAGGGCACCAAATTTACAGAGATTTTCCATCCGAATCTTGAGTCAAACATGTACCTCTTCGGGATGTGAGCGCAATTGGAGTGTATTTGAAAAAATACACTCAAAGAAACGCACCAAGTTAGAACTTATGAGCAATTACATTTATTGTAATTTGTAATTTATGAGTCTATGACTATCTAATATATTATAATTTATGAGTCATGACCCTCAAAAGTTAAAACTCATTAAATTTTTTATGACCCTCTTACAGGTTGGAGTTCTCACGTCTCAATGACTTGGTGTATGTCCATTACAATCTTCGACTATGGTTGAAGCAAATTGATAGAACACCAGATGTGGATGCCATTTCCTTGGAAAATATTGATGTATTGTCTAAGTGGAGGGTGGAGTCTGAGATGCCTACCATGGAGGAGGCACCTGCATGGATAGATGAGGAACCTAAACAACAACAGGCCTTGGAGGAGCAACAGGGGGAGGAGGAGCAACAAGACGAGGAGGAGTGGCCTGAAGACATCATGGAGGGTGATGTGCAATCATCAGCACAACCTTCTACACTTATTGATGCATCTACTCCTGCACACACCAGTGGCCATCCACTATCAGATGCAGGGCCCTCTACTGTCAGGGGCAGGCCTGATAAACAACCCCCTGTATTTTCTCGTAAAAGGGGGAGAGGCGGAGGCCGACGTTGATATTAGATAGCTAGCTAGTTGCTAGTTTTGTTTCATTTGTCATTGACTCATTATATATCAGACATCTACAGACTCCATCATGATGATGAATCATGAGATACATTTTATAATTATATATGACATTTTATAATTATATATGTGATGTCATTTTGATGTATAACTTTTTATTTGGCATCCACTAGTGACTACATATATATCAGTGATTTCTCCATATTTATGTGCCAATGTGTTTATCTAATGTTGTTGTTGCTTTATATGTTTAAAATTTTGAAAAAAATGAATATATTTTGTATTTTTTAATGTTTGTCGTGGTTTTCCGATTTTTTGCCGACTTTTGCTGAAACGATTTTTTCCGGACCCTTGCCGACTTTTTCCCAATGCCGACTTAATCAACACTGCTTTAATCAACTGCTGAAATTTGCCCAAAGTTTGCACACTTACACTTCTTCGTCTAACGCACTTTTTGGCAAAGTTTGGAGGAGTTTTAGTGGCTAATTTTCTTTCTGTAATAAGTTGATTGTCACAGCCTGATACATATTGTTTCAGAAAGTGTTTACAACAACCTTATCTTTTCATGCTAGTATCTTGGTCTTTAATCTTGAGTTTTACTAGTGCTTAGCTAGTCTTTCTCTTGTATCCATCACTTGATTTCTAACACTTATTTAGCAGCTTATTGTGCCATTTCATTGCTAATATATATTGTTACTAACAGCTGCTATTAGGGACAGCAAGCTTAACTTGCTTGTCCAATTGGTTATATTGCATCGTATGCTTGTTTCTCTCGTGTCTTGGGCAGGTACTTCACTATCAACAAGTCACTCAACATATTTGGCAACCCTTGAACCTTCCCAAGATTCTTTCCCAAGACCGTCATACCACTTAGAATTGACCTTTAGGGACATCCTTTTCATATTCATCATTTTCCATCTCATTCTTCGTAGGGTCACCAGGATTCCCCCCTTGAGATGACACCTCACCTCTAAAGTGACAGGGACACCTGCCTAAGGTGACAGTGGGTAGGTGCCCTCCTAGTTGTCGCCAATTAGTGGTTGGGTCGGGCTTTGCCCAACCTACAACTTGTGCGATAACACCTCTCATATTGGTGTTATATGTAGATGACCTATTTCTGACAAGGGATGAGCAGCTGATAGTAGACTGCAAGGCCAACCTTGCAGCTGAGTAGATGAAAGACCTTGGGTTGATGCACTATTTCCTTGGTCTGGAGGTTTGGCAAACAGATGGGCATTACTTCCTTGGACAGGGGAAGTATGCTATTGAGATATTACGCAGGTTCAAGATGATAGATTGTAGGCCCATGTCTACACCTCTAGTCACAAACTGGAGTAAGATAGATGCGTCAAATTCGAAGACAGTAGACCCTGCTATCTATCATCAGTTGATTGGGTCGCTCATGTATCTGGTTAACACATGGCCAGATATTAGCTTTGCAGTAAACTCTTTGAGTCAGTTCATGGTGGACCTTCGAAGAGTACATTGGATAGCTGTGAAGCATGTGCTTTGCTACGTCAAAGGTACAGTGGAGTACGGGTTTTTATATGAGCGTAGTGGTGGAGAGAGATTGGCAGGCTTTATAGATGTTCATTGGGCAGGATGTGCAGAGGATAGGAAGAGTACTTTGGGTTGTTGTTTTAGCATTGGATCAGGCATCATTTCCTGGTTCAGCAGGAAGCAGAAATCAGTGGCATTAAGCTATGTTGAGGCAGAGTACATGGTTGCTAGCTTGGCAACATGTGAGGCACTGTGGCTTAGGAAGCTACTCTTGGGATTGTTCAGCCAGGAGCTAGAAGATATTGGGATTCACTGTGACAATCAGAGTTGCATCAAGTTCTCTGAGAATCCAGTGTTTCATGATCGTAGCAAGCACATTTACATTAGGTATCACTTCATCCGGGATTGTGTACATAGAGGAGCCGTGAGGCTTGACTACATACAAACTAATGAACAGATAGCAGATATTTTTACCAAGGCACTGACTAGACAGAAGTTTATGAAGTTCAAAGATCAGATGGGGTTGAGGCAGAATCCCTTCCTCGCTAAGAGGGAGTGTTGAGATAGGATAGCAATGAAGGTCTTCACCATGCGTGGAGTCCTAGCATGGAGGAGGACAATGAAACTTAGCTAAGTTGATGCGTTAATCTTTTTTCTAAAGTTGTACCTGGGAAAAAGTACATTAAATGGGCTATACTTTAATGTTGACTTAATGAGGACTTTTTATAAAGTTAAAGGGAGAAATAATTTAAGTTGTGGTCTTTTAATCTTAACCATTGATCTCATAAGGTGTGTGAGGATCAATCTTGGCCCTCTATCCTTTTGGAGATAGGATTTTTCACTTGCTCATTGAGTAAAAGGGAGATCGACTTGGAGAGGGGTGCATTATGCACAAGAGAGGGGCAATTTTCTGAAGAGAGAAAGGGGAGAATTGCTTGAGGGTTTGTGAGAGAGGATTTGCAGGGAGACAGAGGAGGACTCTTCACTGAGATTGGCACACATCTTCAGCATTAGAGAGGTCATTTCCTACACATCTGAGCGCCTTCATACTAGGTGACGTCATACCCACGCAGGCAGTTGTACGATTATGCAGAGGCTCACGCAAGGGTGTCTTCTGGCACAATTTGGTTCAAGGGGATTAGCAGAAGAGTCGTACATCTGTTGAGGAGGTGATACGCTTCCTTGGCATTTTGGATGGGCCAATTTTATCATAAGAGATCTCTATATTTTCCTGCTGAATAATAAAAATCTTCAAATCTGTTGCATTGGTTTTCCCTACAGGGTTTTTTCAGGGACAATTGTCCAAAATTACTTGTGTACATGTGATGTGATTGTTGTTATCTTCTACTATTAAGTTCCTAGTTATTATTTTCTATTGTGCATAATTTATTTGTGGAAAAAAACCTGGCATAATCAGTGAAAAGTAAAATTAATTCGTTTAGTGAACTAGGTTTAGAGAAATTTCACAAGAAATGTGGCATCCTTTCTCATGTTCAGTGCCCTCACATCAGTAAAGGCTAACAGACATCAAAAATAAAGATATGCATGATCCAGTAGTGACATCTACATGGTCATATCTTCCCTAGATAAGTGTTATTGCATTTGGATCAGAACATCACACACTTTATTAGAACCACTTGAACCCTTAATCATTGGGTTCGTGTTTGTGTTCAAATTCAACACCGACTAAATTCAGAAAAAAATAGCCTCATAAAATTTTTTTGACAAAATTCACCATTAAATTCAAATATATATATATATGTGTGTGTGTGTGTGTGTGTGTGTGTGTGTGTGTGTTAAAGAATAAGACATGTATTACATAATAAATATATTAAGTTCAAAAATTATATGACATGTTATTATTATATATATTATATAAATTATAATATATTGTATAACCTATACATAACTTTAGAATTAAGAAAAAAAAAATTGAGAATTAAGTTAACCCATAGTCGTAACTGGTAGCATGTAGCATAGCCCATAGCAACATAGCCCATGGCCGAAACTAGTAGTTGTGGTCGTAACTTGACGTCAAGTTTGTGAGAGAGGGGAATCTGAAGGGGTTGGCATCGTGTCTATGAGAGGACATGCAACGCCCAAGAGGAAAGAATGAACCAGAGGGTTTAATTTTATATTTTTTCACTTTTAACCTTTCAAGAACCGAACCTCGATGATCTTCAATGCAACATATCCAATACCAAGCAAATTTAATGGTGAATTTCAATGAATTACTTTGAAATCGCTTGAAGTTTGGCGAATTTCGAACTTGAAGGTTCAAATTCGCCAAACCTGGTGAGTTTGCCTGAACTAGAACGGAGGTCAGTTTTGTCCCAAACCGACTCGTTCCCATTTGAACCAGCCCTCAGCCATCCAGGGCCACCTGCACGAGCCTCTAGGGAAAAAACAAAAGAATAAAGCAAAAAAAAGAAGAAAATGGTGCCTACACTTCCTAAACTCTAATCCATCATATATAATGACATCCCCCCAATTTGCCTCTCATTTCTCATTGATCATTTCTGAGCATTTACTGATTGCAGAGCTATGGTGAAGCGAGTTGATTCACAGCATGCTTGGAGCTGATTTGGCACTGGTTGTGGGCTGCTTGCAGTTGATTTGGCATCTACATCAGCAGTATACATATCATATGCAAGCTTGGAGGAGATTTGAGACCAGTATGTCAAGAATATTTCAAACCCTCGTTGTTTTTCTCATTAAATTGATGATTTTTGTTTTAAAAAGTAAATAAAGATATGTTTTGCATTTGCAAATTTGTTTTCATTGTTTGAGACTTTTATATACATAAACTAATAAGTTATGAAAGAAATAAAATAATATATGGAATAAAGAAATCAATAAAATAATAAAAAATAAGCAAATGATTTTAATAAATAGCCATAAGCTTTCATGAAAAGGCACCAAGGCACCCCCTTAAGACTATTTATATGGGGACCTCATTGTAAAATTCATAACACTCATCTTTTATATATAATAAACATATAGTAAACATCGGCATAATTGATCCATTGATATCAAATCCAGTTGAGCTCATGGTCACATGGTCCACACCATACAATACTATTATTGTCACTCAATTGTACATATTTTCCATACAGTACATAAAGATTATTGTATGTTATCGATACACCAATTTAAAAAAAAAAAAATTACCACTGCCAAATTATGTACTCAATCGTTGTACATTCCAGCTGCCAGCCTCAATACCAATTAGCCACAGGTACAACAGACATGTCATCTATACACAATGTACATAGTTGCCATCTGTTGTCCTCCATACACTACAGCCACAATATTGTCTTTATGTTGTTTTACATCCACAATTCATGCACCAACCATCCATACAACTCTTCAATTGCGAAGATTTTCATACAATCTAAGTCTATAGAATTTTTGGGAATTTCATACAACCATCACAACCATACAATAGAAATCTAATCTTTTTTGGTGACCATCACTCAGTAACCATAGCAAAAAATATAATTTCTCCTCCCAAGACCAAGAAAATGGCATAATTTAATTTCAGGATGGACAAATTAGAGGGCATGTTATCACACAAACTAGCACTTATAGAGATAAAGTCTGAAAGCTCAAGTACAATCCGGTGTAACCAAGAGGGAGGCCATTGTCACCTTAGCAATCCCTCTTTCACTTCAGGCAGCTCTCCTCCAACTCAAGGGGGGATTCCTTGGGTTAAGATTGTTAGGACTTAGGGCAATGAATCTCAAGATGATGCGGAGAGTGAGTCCAAGAAAAATCATTTTGGGTAAGCTTTAGGTATGAAAATGATTAGAGGACTGGAGATCGGTTTCTTCTCATCGAGCATATGAATCAAGGAAAGTAACTTCAAGGAAGAGTTAAACCAAGGGAAGACTCAAGAATTAAGATCTAGGGGGATATATCATCATAATCCCTATGTCTAATCTCTAGAATAACAATATTAGGGGGATGTACAATCACAATCCCTAATCCAGCCCTATGTATTCTATGGCTTCCAATAAGGGATCTAGGTGGAAACTAGAACAAACCCTAGAGGGATGTACCATCACAATCCCTAGGTCTTTGAACTAGCCAAAAACAAAGTCTACGGGAATAAACAATCTTAACCCTAGAATAGGTCTTAAATACTTCAACAAGCTTAAGTTGAATGAGAACCGGGAAGGGGATGCACCATTACAATCCTTCTTAGGGTTTCAAACAAAATTATCCAAGGGGTACAAGATATCATGCAACTTATCAACTATTAGATAGAGCAATCACTTAAACACCATAAATTAACTGTAAATACTTCGAAAGAACCCTTACTAGCCAAGTCGTTATGGATGAAGAAACCCTAGAACATGAATCATCCACCAAGACAAGAAGAAACATCTATAAATTGATCTCCTCAACAAAATTTCCTTAATCTTACACCCAAAGCACAAATCCAAGACCAAAATGCTAATCTGAAATTTCAGAAATTTCAGACCTCTTAAGGGATTTCTCCCTCAAGTTCTGATGATCTAATGAGAGGAAGTGCACCTCTATTTATAGAGGAGGTGCTCAACTTTCCTCAAAATAAAGGATTAATTTTTTAAGCTAAAATCCCCTATTCTAGCCTATGGAGGAGCAAAAGGCCCGCTTTAACAATTAATTAAACAAAAATACAAAATCGAAGGGCTTTTCATGCCACATGTACAATTTTGAAGGGGCATGAGCCCTCTAAGTTGACCCATCACCATAAATAAAAGGAAAAGTGGGGGTGTTGGTGCAGCATCCAACCTGTTAGAAAAAGAGATGTGCTCGTTTCATCGTAGACAATATCTCAATATTGTCACCCAACCATAGTGACAAAGGCCACCCTCGAGCACCTTAACCTTGACAGATAGAATAATTTTGGAAGCAAACCCTAGAATCAATAGCCAACCAAGGTAGCATATCTCTCTCCAAAGCTAACGTGCCAAGTAGAAGGTCCAAACCATAACCAAAGCAGAAAGTCCAAACCATAACCAAAGAGCAAGTCATTACTGCAACAGCTGCAACTCTCCTCCAGTCATGTACACCACTTGTCCTTATGCAGTTGTGAGAATGTATGTGCAAATGAGCTCAAGTGCCCTCTATTTATAGTCCTCCAAGTGACCTAACTAGACCGACTTCTACTTCTGGAGGCTAATAACTTAATATAAGTTATTCTCATGAGTTGACTTGTCTTCTAGGGTTATTACCAACTAATTAGGGTTTCTCTTACTTCCCAAAATATTATAGTCTCGTCAAGGTTACATGTAGAGGTTAATACCTCCCGCAGCTGCCATAATATCAACACTCCCTCCTAGCTAGGAAGGTATTAAAGGAAATGGTCTTGAGCACAAACAGAGCATTCAACCGGTAGCATCATCATAGCGACACAGGTTATCTCATGATCAAATCACGAGGATCATCATCATTATCAACTAAATAGTCTCCAAGGCAATCAGAACAATGCCATCCAATAGAACACAACTCTGTCTATTCATAGTAGTATACAACTACTATCCACTAGTACACAACCACTCCTAGTAGCACACAGCTACTAACCAGTGACACATAGTCACTACCAGTGGATCACATCCATCAAAGTAGCATATAGCTATTGTCCAAAGACATACAGTCTCCACAACAATCATACCATTTGATATCAACCTGTATCAACAATATATAAAGTTTAAACTGAGTCATATGGGCCATTCCTCCACTCACATCTGTGAGATCTGGAAGAGCATCTGCCCTTGGAAAGTTAAAATCAGTCATGGGTTGTCTGGACTATTCTTCCCAACATTAGAAGAATAATTGTCCCTGATTGTTGAACCTGGACCATTCAACCTAACTGGGCCATTCTTCCGCCACGATTCACACTATAACCTGGAGAGAATGAGTCTGCCCGAGGGAATGATTGTCCCTGATTACTGAACTTGGACCATTAAACCTAACTGGGCCATTCTTCCGGCACGATTAACAGTGCATCTTGGAGAGAATGAGGTTGCTCTAGGGAATGACTATCCAGACCATTTCCTACGGAAATGACTGTCCTGCACCAACCTCCTACATCGAACCATTCTTCAAAACTACTCACAACTATGAACATCTTAAGAATGACTGCCAAGAGAGGCGGACCATTCTGCTTGACCACTTCTTAGAGTTACTGCTAAGGAGAATGACTGTCCTAGACCATTCCCCCACATTGGCCACAAGGGGAATCGATGTCTATGGTACATCAACATTCTGTCAGACCATGACTATCCGTTATGGACCATTTTCCAGTTTGGAAAATGATTGTCCATCAGAAATCTTGGACCACTTTCCGAAGTGGAAAGTGACTGCTCAACCTGGGGAGTAATCACTTCCCTTTCCAATAAGGAAGTCATCTCCACGAGTCCAGCTTGTCCCTTAAGTAAGAAAACTTTTCATCTTGGACAGAGGCTTTACCAAAATATATGTTATTTGCTCATCAGTAGAGATATATTGCAAAACCACTTCTCCCCTCTGGACTTTATCAGGGAGAAAATAGTACTTGATCTCAATGTGCTTCGACCTGTCATGGAACACAGGGTTCTCTAAGAGCTTCACGTAGCTCTGGTTATCAAAATATATCACGGTCAAATCTAGCACCTGATCAAACAGTCCAGAAACCAACTTACAGAGCCACACTGCTTTCATACAAGCATCATAAGCTGCAATATACTCTGCTTCTACAGAGTGCAATAGACTTATGTTTCCTGCTAGCCCATGATATCGTGGCAAAGCTCAAACTGAAACATATCCAAGAACCACTTCTTATGTCATCTGCACTCCCTACTCAATCTAAATCGATAAATCTGTGCAGTTGTATATCATAACTCAAACATTCCACGAAGACATTTCAAGGCATGCTTTGCAATTATTCAATTCTCATGGCTAGGTTCCACCTAGAACTATTTTCACAGCAAAGCAAATACCCAGCTGAGTATTCTCCAAATAAATCAACGAGCCATTCAATTGTTGATACAGGGACGGGTCTAATGGATCAGGGTCTCTAAACTTCTTCAGATATGTCATCATGGGAGTTTGCCATGGATTTGTAATCCATTGTCCTGGCTTCTGAAGAAACATTTCGATACACTTCCTCTGTCATAGGAAGTTTCCAGCACGCTTCTATTATACATGAGAGGCTCTGCACCAAGTTGCTTGAATCCATACAAGGTCTTCTTCCAACTGCATACATGGGTCTCTTTCTAGTATAACTCAAAACCTTGGTGTTGCTCTACATATGCTTCTTCTTCATTTACTCTATTGAGAAGAACAGTTTTTACATCCATCTGATGTAAACTCCAACCCATGGATATTGCAAGAGATATAATGACTCAAGTAGAGGTATATTTGGTTACTGGAACAAGTTGTCATCATAGTCTTCTCCCTCCTTATGGGAGAACCCTCTAACCCTGAATCACACCTTGTATTTATCGATACTTTCATTCACTTCATATTTTATCTTGTAAACTCATATAGGCACAATTTCCCATGCATAATTTTTCATGATGGATTGATATTCTTCCATCATAGCCTCCTTCCATTCTTTCTGCTTGACTGCTTCCTCTGAAAGTTTTGGAACTGGAATATGCTTTTGACTTCTTGCTTTCTCTAAAAGTTCTATCTGGAGCACCATGCTTCTTTGCATCTTGAATGATCTCAAGAGCCCAAGTTGGTCTTCCCTTCTTAGTTTTATCTTGGTGTGGATCTTCAGATCTCTATGATTTTCCCACGTCTAATACAACATGCTTACCTCTCTCTGCATATGCAATCCTAGAATCTACAGGATCTTTATCATGGACCTCATCACGGTTCTGGTTGTTTCAGCCCACAGATGCATTGGTAAGTCTTGATCATGGATCGTGGCTTTTACTGCTTCCACAATTGAACAGTTATTTCTTTCTTCCACACCATTATGTTGAGGATTGTAGGAAGTGATGATCTCCCTCCTAATCTTGTCCTCTCTGTAGAATGTATTGAGATCATCTGAGGTGTACTTCCCTCCATCTCAAGATCTTTAACTTCTTTTCACATAAGATCTCCACAAGTGCTTGAATTTCTCAAACTTATTAAATACTTTGCCCTTTTGCTTCCAAGAAACAAATGCAAGTTTTATGTGAGAACTGCATTAATAAATGAAACATATTGTACATACCTGTTTAGTGAGATGGTTGACATGCATCTAAGTGAAGGATATCCAAAACTCCTTTTTCTTTCCATGCTTCCTTTATAATTGATACTTGGTGAGACCATTTGCTTCACCACTAATGAAGTCATCTGCTCCATGCGTGCAACTATCATTGTAGCTCCCTCCTAGAACTATCAACTGTAACCTGCCTGGAACAAGAACAATAACAAGGAAAATTGCAGACCACATTCTTCAACACTCTTTCAGTGTTGTGATCAATCATTCTTTCATAGTAACCTGTTTGTAACAAACAAATATATCTCCATGGTAGCCTTCATGGAATCTTGTAAGATAACCTGCTCGAGACAAGAACAATAAAAACATTGCCAGTATAATAACATTTTCATAACATATCTATGGTAACAAGAATGAATAACAATTTCATGGTGATCATCATAGTATGACCAAGGTGACCTGCCCGGGAGAAAACAAGAAATATCTCTCTAGAGGAGATGTTAGTTCATCTTGCAAACAAGTACAATAAGCATCTATATCAATGGTATTTATATGCAATCAAGTATTCATTGCACCTAGCAATAATAGAACCTTTCAAGGACTGCTTTCACAATTTGTAATGTAGTAACTATCACCCTTGATATATGCAAATTCGAAACTTAACAATTTAATCAAACCTAGAACTTGAAGCCTCAACTGTTATGGAGGGTGCGCTTGTTCCTCTGAATGCATTGAATCCAAGATTTACAGCTTGGACAAGCTCTCTAGTACTTTCCTTGCAAACACACTCATGTTTTGCTAGATGATATAACTTGGATAGCATATACAAGTGCATACCTTTGAAATCTTGTAGCATCGTCCAGCTTGTCTTCCAATCTAAAACTAGATATGATCTTAACAAGAAGAGACTAGAAACTGAATCAGAAGATTCAATGATTAGAACAAGTTAGAAACTCTAAAATTTCAACTTTGACCACAAAATCAATTTGAACAGAAGTCAACCTTTGACTTTGACCAATCAAACTTTGACTTTGATCAATCAAACTTTGACTTTGACCAAAAATTCAAAACTGACATTTTTGCTAGCTGAGGGTACCAAGAGGTACACTAAGCTAAGGCGCATTAGGATGTCAAGGAATTAGGTCAAACGCTTCCCTAGAAGTGCCTGAATAGAATTAGGTCAAAGCCTAGTTACAGTTGTAATTGGTGCCATAATGCGCTTAACACAGAATTACCGCGCTACCTTACGGTGGTTAGACTATCTTGAAGGTGGTGTGGGCCCATAACCTGTTAGAAAAAGAGATGTGCTTGTTTCACTGTAGACAATATCTCCATATTGTCACCCAACCATAGGCACAAAGGCCACCCCCGAGCACCTTAACCTTGAGAAATAGAATAATTTTGGAAGCAAACCTTAGAACCAATAGCCAACCAAGGTAGTGTATCTCTCTCCAAAGCTAGTGTGCCAAGTAGAAGGTCCAAACCATAACCAAAGTAGAAATTCCAAACCAAATAACCAAAGAGCAAGTCACTACTGCAACAGCTGCAACTCTCCTCCAGTCATGCGCACCACTTGTCCTTATGCAGTTGTGAGAATGTAAGCGCAAATGAGCTCAAGCACCCTCTATTTATAGTCCTCCAAGTGACCTAACTGGACCGACTTCTTCTTCTTGAGGCTAAGAACTTAATATAAGTTATTCTCTTGAGCTGACTTGTCTTCTAGTGTTATTACCCAACTAATTAGGGTTTCTCTTGCTTCCCAGAAATTTCTAGTCTCGTCAAGGTTACACGTAGAGGTAAATACCTCCCGCAGCTACTGTAATATCAAGACAGCCTACAAAGGCCCTTCAATGCACAATGATTCTTCCAACCTGACATGAAACCCTCCGAAGTGGGCACACAAACCCCAAAGGGGTATGACTTTTCCTCCAAGGATGACCTCAAAGCACCTTAGTGGCCTCCAAAGTTGGGCATAAAACCCCAAATCTGTAAAGCATGTCTTCATCAAACTTATACTTTGAAGGTTGGCCCAGTTACCCAAGTTTATACCAAATCAGCACATAAAATCTCTCGAGGTCGGATCCAGTCCATAAGTTGCTGCACAGGTCAGCTCCAATCAAAACTTGACATTTCAATACATTATTTATAAAATATAGGTCGGCCCTAGTCCTATTTCTTAGGTCGGCTCACTTATATTATCTTCCAGTGCCTCCACACACACACACACACACACACACACATATATGTATCCTCAACATAACTTTACCATACTGTTCTAAACTCAATCAGCTGGGCACTCCCCCATTATCTCAACGTCCAAATACATGTATATACATCACAGCTCGCAAAGGTCATAAGTTAGGTGTCCTCTGAAATTTCGGTCTGCTGTAATTAATATTCTGCATTTACTCGGCTACTTCCACTACACAGGTCAACCCCTTATTATTTCTTCATTCATTAACCTCCTTCAGAACTTTCCTGCAATTCTAAATTTGCTGAAGCTTAGTATCTTATTATAGCTGTCTTGATATAGCTGATCAAAAGATGCAACAGCAATCTTCTCATTTTACACCATCCTTGTCATCACAGGGGTACAGAAAGTATGCGAGTCATCATCTTCAACTCTATCATCTGTCGTCAAAGATGAGTTCAACCCTTTATTTCTCTGCTCCCTTTTCTTGCCAATAACTGCTAGACTGATGCTGCTGTTGATAGAAATACCAAATACTGCAATGTCTCTGTCTCAGGCATTTAATTCTCAGCCTGGATACTCCATTTAGTGCATGCACATTGGTGGGTAACAGTGCCAATACAAGTAGATTACTGAGGGGCATGCCAAACTCAAGCAAGAGATCACTCCAGACATGAAGGACGAAATGAAACAAAGCGTGATAAGTTGAAACAAGATATAACAAGGACAACACAAGAAATCAAGAAAGAGCTCAACATAAGCCTAAAGCATGGAGGAATTGGAGAAAATCCTGAAGGACAAAGAATCCTCGGGCAACACAAATCCTCCCAATATAACTAATCTACAACCAAGCTCTTCAAGTACACCAAATCCAAAACCAAGTTCTCCAAGTACAACAAATCCAGAACTAAGCATGTTCCCAAATCGCTTACCGATCATCAACCAACCACCACCCTATCCAATGGAACCAATATACAGGTACCTGATGAGGGTAAAACAAGAGTTCTTAAAATTTGACAAAGATGAAAAGCAAAGTGTAGCTTGGATTAACAAGGCAGAAGAATATTTTGAAATACATAATTTCCAATTCGATGATGAAAAAGTCAAGTACGCCTCCATGCAGCATGATGGAAACTCACATAATTGGTACATGTAGTGGAAGTATGCAACTAGTGTGTGCTCATATAGCTGGGATAGATTCAAAAACGGTTTCTTTAAGAGGTTTCAGGTACGACAAAAAATGGTTTTTTGCAAATCTCACCAGAATACAGCAAAAAGGTGATGTAGACGAATACATACATGAATGGGAAACAATGGCAACATAAGTATCCGGAACCTGGGTTATCAAACGATCAACTACTCCAGACTTTGCTTGCATGGATTAAAACCACACATAAAGGACGAATTAGATATGCATAGTATTACAGCCATGGAAAAGGGCAGACATAAGGCAAAAGTCGTCGAAACTTAAGTTAAAGAGGTCTACCCAAAATTTTGACGAAGTCTATTCAAGGCGACCCCAAACCACGGATAACAAAAATTCAAAACATACTTCACTGCATCTAATATAAGAGAATAATTAAAATTTTGAAGCCCAACAACAAAGGGAGGATAAATGTAGATATTGTGGGGACAAGGGATCATCAAGGCACAAATGAAACAAAAAAATCATGCAAGTATGAAGCTAAAAGAGAATCAAACACCTTTATCCATGATTTTGAAGGAAGAAAGAAGGAAAACAACTGTTGTAGATGTGCTAAGAATTGGGTTCCATGTCATAGATGTGCATCCAATCACTTATATCACTGTAAAATTATAGAGGGAAAGGAAGTAGAGATCTCCACTAATGAAGATATGTAAGAATTTGATGTGGATGAAAATTCAGCAAAGGTGTCATAGGAAACAATCACGTGCACTAAGCAGACTCACAAGGAAGAAGAATCAAGTGGTTGCAATAATGTTACAAGCCAAAAAAGAAGTGCAACCACCTATAGTAGGGTACACCCCACCTCATCTAAGGAATAGTGGTAATAGCTATAGAATTCCAAACAAAAAAACCCAGATATCACCTATGGCAATTACAGAAAGAATTTAAGGACAATAAAATTGAAGGGAAGCATAAGGAATAAAAATGTTGCTATCCTCATAGATTCTGAAAGTACACACAATTTCGTGGATATCAATCTTGAAAAACAAGTAAACCTTTTTGTATACCCTATGAAGAATCTCATTGTTACAGTCATTGATGGTCAACAAGTCAAAGGAATAAGAAGGTGCCATAAGGGTTTTGTACAGATACAAAGCTTGGAACTAAAAATTGGATGTTATGCTCTACCACTTAGTGGGATGGCCATGGTGTTAGGAGTAGAATGGTTGATGAAGATGGGAACCTATGCCACAAACCTTCAAGAACAATCTATGGAATTCAAATGGCAAGGGAAGAACTACAAATTATATGGATTGGAAAACCTACATCATCCGTTAAAAGAACTCACAAATCTCACACTTCTACTACAAACAAGCATTACAAAAAATTAAAAAACAAATCCAAAATCAAGATGACTCACCACAATGGAAGACGAAACCATCTGGGATTGCTTCGACGACTGTTATCCCCAATTTTTAGGGATAACTAAGGAGATGAGGTCTCGAGGCCCTCTGGTTGCAAACATGGAGTACCAAGAGACAGAGAACCGACAACATCCACATGCACAGACAAAGACTCGCTTCACCACCACACATCACAGATTCGTGACGATGGCATCAACCACATCAGCTTGCTTCCGGAAGACAATGGGTCTTCCTCCATGAGGTACAAGTCAGGTATTGTGGTAAGTGTCACTTTAATATTTGTTGCATTTAAAGTTGCTTTTGATTATAGAAATGTGTGCTTGCAAATTATGCTCTTTGCCCTGTTTCACCTTGGTGGTTGACATTGCGCCCTAGTAAGTGGTCACCCTTAGGGATGGGTTTGCTACTGGGGGGTCTCCTTAATGATCCATAACACCATTCCCAATCATACTTATCATTTTCCACACTTCACCCTTTTCATCTCCTTGTCTTTTGGGATTTTCGGGTGTATTGACCCAAGAAGGGATTGTACCTCATTTCATGGGAAGAAGGAGTTGAAGGCCCAGAGGTTTGTAGCTAGCAAAAGATAAAATTCAATCATAAACCTTCTAGATGCTCGCCCAGGGATCCCGAGGGCAATGAAATGTCTCTCATAAGAAATTGATGGGACTCGTGAAAAATAACAATATAAAAATGCTAACCAAGGTAGAGCATGCATGGGCAATGTTTTTCATGCTTAGATAGAAGTCCCACACATTGTCTTCAACTTGGGGAAGCATAGTGTGACTAGGGTAGAGTCAAGGTGGGAAATGTTTTCATGCTTAGGTAGAAGTCTCACCTTGGCTTCAACCTGGAAACATTTAAAATAATTAATGGCAATAAATGGGCTTGGAAAAAAGATGCATTGAAAATGAAGGTGCAACACACCCTCTACAAAGCCACCCATAAATGAGACAATACAAACCCTTGTATGTCATGAACCACATGCCCAAAAGTCTTACCCCCATCCATTTCATCTTTTTCACATGACTTTGAGAGTTTTCCACCTAGGAAACACTCCTTGACTTAAGGACTGATTCACCCAATGGGTCACCTTGTCAACCCTCCCATATCTAAACTTGGAAAATTGCATAGGGTCTTTGAGCACATTTATTTGATGAGGTAGTTTTTGATGTACATACTTAGGTGGCTCTTATATTAAAAATGATTTTACTTACTAAGATGCATTGACTTGAGGTCCTTGGAGGGCACACTTGTCTGTCTTTTTAGGACCTTGTTGATGGACATTTTGGAGGAACAAGCCCAGCTTGGACCTTCAATGGGGCAGGGAGCCCACCGATTGGATGCCATGGCCCGGATCTTGGGGCAATAGAGGAGATGAATGTTGCCTTTGGAGGCAAAGGAAGAGACCTTGGAGTACCTCACCTAGCCCTTACAAGCCCAACAAGTTTCCTTTGGAGGCTAAAATGTCATCTTGGAGGACTTCACGTCACCCTAGGGCTAGGGTTTTGGCGGTAATGGTGATGTTTGATGAACACTTGGAACTTTTGATGAGAAAGATCCCTTGTACCTTGGAGAGAAGACCCCAACACATGAAGGGAAGGCCTTTGAAGGCCCAACGATTTCATCCTCAAACTCAACAACTTGCTAAAGTGACCAAGACGTCACCCTAGAAGGGGTTGACGTCATGTTTTAGGGGTTTTTTTGTGCATTTTTAAAGTTAAAATTAACTTTACTTTGTAAAGGGGCAAAATAAAGGGGGAATGGCTCCCTTATTTTGTGGTTTACCCTAATCTATGTGGACAAACACTTTTAGGAGTTTTGTATAAATAAGGATCAATTTCATTTCACTTGAACATAACTCTCTCTCACATGAGAAGACCTACTTGGCTGAAATTTGCACCCCTCTTGGGCAATATCATTCTCTGTCTCTCTTATGCTATGGTTTATCATTGTCTTGTGGAACGAAGTGGTGCGCTAGCTCTTGGACGCCTTTTCTCTTGCTATGGTGATGAAAGTTCTTGGTAACTAGGGTTTTGTCTTGCATGCTATTGAAATTGGTAAGAAAAATCTGCATTTTGTTAGTTCTTCTTTCTTGTTCCACGGTTATTATTGGCTAGATCCTTGGAGGAATATAAGGGCATAGACCATCCACCAAGTTTTATCGTTATTGTTTGTTGAAAAAACTATTGCAAAGGTTGCTAGGAGGAGTAAAAGGGCTTACACCCTCCTAGACCTACCTTGCTAGGGTTACTTGCTCAAGGGAGTAAAAGGGCTTAGACCCCTTGAGAGGTAGTAGACCTAACCTAATTCAAGAAGAGGCCATAACCCATTTTACAAGGCACTAATCTAATTTTGCATTGGAGAAATAAATTACTTGCATTGGTACATGTGATTTAGTGAGATAATGAAATTGTTCAAGTTGGAATCCTTTCTTGGTGTCTTAATCTTGCTAAAGCCACTAGGGAGTCTTGATTGGCCTAGTAGTTCCTTGGGTATAATCAACTAAAATCTACAGCCATTAGGGCTGCAGCAAAACATACTTTATCATTTACTTTAACTCAATTTTCAACCGTCAGAAATTGCCAAGAAGCTGCCATAATAATCTACTAGTCATTGTGCATCTTTTGGGTGGTTTACTTGTAATTTTTGGTGGTTGAAACTTGTTGTTGTAGCAAATATTTGCTACATCCATAAGGCTGCTATAATAAATCTCTGAAAATGCTATCTAGCAACCCTCTTTCACCATCAAAGTTTGTGCTTGAATATTGGAGAGTTATCTACTGATTTAGTGCTTTGTTATCCAATACTTACTCAATAATTTTGATGGTTATTTCTGCAATAAATAATTGATTTCATTTCTGAGATATATATATATATATATATATATATATATATGTTTACTTACTGCTGTAATTTAGGACAGCAAGCTTCACTTGCTTGTCCATTGGAATATTGGGCGTGTATACTTCTTGTTCTATTGTCTCGGGGAGGTACAATTCTCTGTTGCAGGTACTCAAGCATTTGGCAACCATTGACCATCACCAAGACTTGTTTCCAACTCATCTTCCACTTCTTAGCTTGACCTATAGGGGCACCATCTTCCATTACTCCACTTTCCATCTCATTTCCCCCTAGGGTCACCCGGGATAACCCCCTTGTGTAGGATTTCTCCTTTACTAAAGCGAGGGGAGTACTTACCTAAGGTGACAGTGGGTAGGTATTCCCATAGTTCTCGTCATCTTGTGGATTGGATCGGGCTTTTCCCAACCTACAATTTGTGCGATAACAAGGACAAAGCATTTCTAAAGGAAAAAACAATGTTATATGCATAAATTAATAAGTTACAAAAGAAATAAAATAATATAAATATCAAAAAAATGGATAAAGTAATAAAAGGTAGGAAATAATAAAGATAAGCAAATGATTTAATAAATAGTCATAACCTTTCATGAAAAGGCACTAAGGAAACCCCTTAAGAATATTGATACAAGGCACCTCATTGTAAAATTCGTAACTTATTATTCACTCATCTTTTATATATAATATACTTTATTGTTCTTTTATTATTGAGCAAGTACATGTGGGCATAACTACTCCAAATACATTATCATGGTCCCCAAGAATGTTAAAGACCCTGCATTGAGTCATTATGATGAGTTCGATGGAAAACAAAATTGCAAATATTGTAAGGAAATGAAATGGGGGAATACATAGAGTGAAAAACACTTAATTAGTGGTTGTGGGAATGTTAAATCATGCATTTCCATTGACCCAATGAATAGAGATCAAAGTCTAGCCTCTATGTAACATACATAATATCATTATTATTACCGTATATGTACAGGATAGGCATCACTAATTGCTGAATAACCAAATCATGGAATAGTTTCCCTACTCCAAAGAGGCACCTCTCTCCAATTATAAATGCCGCTAAGTTGTGTTCATACATGGGTCTCCCGTGTAAAATTATCGTCCATCATTTATTATAAATATCCCATTCAATGGAATGTTCCTTCGTTGCACCTTAGCATATTCACTAAAGTGGTACCAAAGCCATTAATGGTGAGTAGTCTCGTTTCGGTTAACAACATTCATTAATGGTTGGTAATCCGACAATTTCTTTCTATGTTCGACATCAACAAAATTTATTCACATAGATAAGAATTATGCCACGATGCGGATATGAATGAAGACGATATGGTTCCATGACACTCACAGCAGATTGCAATAGTGTTCCAGTAAATCAAATATTCAGCTCCAAAGTTCAGCACCAACAACTTAGTTCCAGCAATAATATGGTACATATGTACCAATTTCAGATCTCATTCTATGTTCATACACTCAAGAAGATCATATTATTTTTACTCCAAAGATCCATGATCCAATAGTAGTAGCCAAAAGATTGCAGCCATACAAAGATCTATCAGATGCATAGCTCATGATCTTCTCAGGTAAGTGAAGGTATGTTGTTTTCCAATCTTTAATCAGTAATTCATTGAATGCTAAAAGACATGTATTTGGAAAAATTTCCTATTTGTCCTTCCATATCCTTCACTATTCCATGTCCTTCCCTATTTGTCACTCCATGTCCTTCCCTATTTGCTACATTTTCCGAGGACGGAGAACACCTTCAGTTGGGGGGGGGGGGGGGGGGGGTTATTCATCATATGCCATTCATTTATCCTATATTACATCTTTCATAACCTCATATGCTATTGACCAACATGTTTTCCCAATTGAGTGTTATTACTTTTATAAAGCACCTTCATTGATCTCCTAAAATGCAGCATTGGTTTGTACATGAAGCACATATTCCAAAGCAAATAAACCATGAGGAGGATGGTTTCTATGCCTTTAACATACTTCAATACACCTTATTGAATAAGACTAAAAGGATTGAATGATTGATACACACATTATTGAATCATCATTTTGAATGCATTCATATGATTGAAATTTCAAGTCTATTCTTTGTTGTAGCAAGAAAAAGAAAAATGAAAGTGTTGTCACACAAGAACCAACACTTACAATATTGATGGTTGTCACACAAGAACCAACCATAATCAAGAAGAAGAAGTGTTGCTACATAAAGAAATACTTTTGGTTGTCACACAAGAACCAACCATAAGCAAGAAAAAAAGTGTTGTTACATAAGGAAATACTTATGGTTGTCACACAAGAAGCAACCACAAAAAGCAGCTGCCACTTAGATATCTTTCAACAAAAGAAGGTTCCATCACACAATTCAGGAAATTCAATGCAAGGTTGCATGAGGACATGCAACACCTTCAGTTGGGGGGTATGTTGGGTCGCCAAAGTACCATCTTTTTAGCAACCTTTCACGTCACTTTCAATTCACTTTCACTTCACTTTTAACCATATTTCGCTTTCCCATACCCTTACATTAAACCATTTTCATTATTACATGGGTTTTAGACATTATTTTCCAATGCATTTATTTTAGTGTTTTTGAGTGAATTTATGATTAAATATTGGAAAAATGACA
>CBVK0100154135.1:0-29413 GCA_900067695.1 Picea abies
GCTCTTCCGATCTCACATCGATGAGGCCTACACACATGTCGATTTTGAATTGATTCTAAACACTTTTATTTTTAGGCCTTTCTGGACCCATTTTGGTCCCTGGATCCATTCTAGATCAATGTGCCAAGTCTCAAAATAAAAAAAGTAATGGTGATTTTGTGACTCAAACTAAGAGTTCGAAACTGAAAAGAGTGTGATCATATACAAGAATATAAATATGAAGACATTAAGTATAACATTCAATCAAGAAGATGTATACTTTGAATTAGTCATTCATAAAAATCATTAGCAACCAACACATTCAAGACAACCATCAATAGAACATCAAACCCTACAACCACATAGGATCATCAAGCACTTCAAAATATGTAAAAGGTTCAAAGATAACATTTTAATTCTGTCATACAAATGTCAATGAAACATCATAGGTAAATAAGCATCATGAAGACATTTGGAATCATAAGATCAAAAGGGATAATCAACCTCCATCAAAGATAATCATCAATCAAGGTCAAACCCCCACCTCCCCCAATGTAGAGAAAGAATTAACATTAGGCTCAAGCAGTAGAGGATTAGGCATTAGGGACAAAATTTTAGTAGGGGGTCACTTTCCTTTTTCTTTTAAAAGAAAAAGCAAAGGGCAGTTGTTGTGGCCTCAATAGGATGCTAAGCCAAAGATCAATGTATCTATTAAGATCGGGGAGAATATGAATTGTTAGATCACTCTATGTCAGGAACATATCATGACCGTCAGATTTCGTAACTACAAATGCATACTAATAAATATTCAAGAAAGAAACTAAGAAACACACTTTTACCTAATGAAACATTAGACCAAGTTGATATTAACTAACTCTTAAAAGTCTAAATATCCTAACATCCCCCCCCTTAAGAACAAGTCAGGATATGATTGAAGGATTTACAAAGATGACACAATAGGAGAAGGAAATAGGCATTAGACCCTACCCCACCTTAACGACAACTTTATGAAGTCCTAACATAGATCGAAGTTTGGAATGCTTCACTTATGTAAGGGACTTTGTGAAAACGTTTTCAACTCTACCTTCTGTAGGGAAGAAGATCACTTCAATAACTCGATCATGAATGAAATTTTTGATGAAGTGCATGTGTAGCTCGATGTGTTTGATGCACTGATGTTGAAATAGATCTTTGGTGAGATTGATGGAACTCTAATTTTCACACCAAACACTGGTCTTATGCTGCTACTAGAATCCAAACTCATAAATGATCTGTCGAAGCCACAATGATTTGTGACTGGCATTAACCATTGCTCGGTACTCTTCTTCTATTGAATAAAGAGAAATATCATGTTGTTTCTTACAATTCCAAGTGACAGATCCTAAACAAAGTATGAAAACATAACTTGCAGTAGAATTTCGATCATCAAGGTCACCGACTCAATCTGAATCAGTGAAACCAACCAATAAAGGAGCCCTTCATGAACTATAATGTATCCTAAACTGAAATGTACCCCAGACATACCAAAGTATTTTTTTAGTTTATTTCCAATGATTTTCATGGGGTATTTATTTATATCGAGCAATAAGACCAAAAAAAAAAGAAAGATCAAGATAGGTATGAGTCAAGTATAATAGGATACCAACTAACTAATCGTACAAAGTGGCATCAACGTTTGACTCTACACTGGAAGGGAGAAGGGGATGGTTTACAATATTCTATGTGAAAACGATGAAGTTCACAAGTATACTTATATTGGGAAACAAAAATTTCTTCCTTGGTTTGAAAAACTTGAAGGTGAAGGAAATAGTGTAAAATTACTATGTCTATCATTTCAAATTTCTTATTAAGGATGTTTTTCACATGGTTTAAAAGTTTTGGGTCACTACTAGTGAGGATAATATCATCAACATAAAGAACAAGAATTATGAGATGGATTCCTACTTTCTTGGTATTTACATTGGGGTCAGAAAGGCATCTAGAAAAGTCAGTTTCAAGAAGAAAGTTGTCCATTTTGGCATACTAGGCTCGATGATCTTTCTTAATAACATAAATAGATTTCTTAAGGAAAAAAAAAAGATAGAGTCATTCTAGACATAGCCGAGAGGTTGTTCTGTGTGTAGATTTCTTCTTGTAAATCCCCATGCAAGAAGGAATATTTGACATCCATCTGATGGACCTCCCATTTATGTGAGGTTGGAAGGGATAGAACAAAGAGGATGGAATTCATGTTTTCTATGTTGGAATTTTGAGTTGGGGGGAGGGTGAATCAATATTATAACTTTTAATTCTTTATAACCACAATGTGTATTTTTTACTTTATGAGAAAATTTCCAATAACATTCAATATGAGAAATATACATAAGCAATGAACAATAAGTAACCACTGTACACCAATATTTTACATGGAAAAACAATGCGGGATAAAACCACAAAATTCTATTCTTATATTGTCAAAATAAGTATATTCATAGGAAGCACCAACTTCCTTGTTTTCCAGCTACAATTGGAAGGAGGATACAACCCACTAGTTTCTCAGGCTCCAACCTGAAGAAAGATACAACTCCCTATTTCTCTAGATCCAACCATATGGAGGCTACAACCCCCTATTTTATATGGCTACAACTGGAAGGTGGCTACAACCACCTCTCCTTGCCCCATCCAACCACCTTGAAATATAAGTGTCAAATAAATAATATTTCCAATATCACTCTGTTACTATGAAATTTTTCACTGTAAAACCTGTCACATAAACCTATACCAACAACCTATAATAACTTGTACCAATAACCTGTATCAAACTATACCAATAACCTATATCAACCTATATGAACAACTTGTACCAATAATCTCCTCAACCAATCAGATCTGATCACATAGATCTCATACCCACTATCACAAGTGTATAGCTCAAACCATGCACAACTATGTCTCTCTAATCACATGCCATACATATACAAAAAATCATAAACCAAATGTAATGAACCCTTACATCAACCAAGCATAAAAACATCACTATTATGCAACCTCAATATGTACCAATAACTTCAGTAAAACACCTCAACCAAAATCCCTCAAACATGTACCAAGAAATACAAGATATGCCTCAGAAATATACCCAACAAAGTGTGCCAATGAGAAACAAAAAATATACTAGTATTGTACCTCTGTATATATGTCTCATACAGTATGTACCATAAAACCAATATTCCCTCCATGGAAAATACTCAATATCCTATGATCATATCCCATACAATCACAAACATCCAACTAGAAACAAGCATTTAACATACCTTTTTGATCTTGTAGATAGATCTGTTGTAACTGAACACTGTCACACTTCCTTTAGCCTCTCTTTAGCCTCTGCAATATGAAACATGCCTCATCCTTTAAATATGATAGGGCCTTGCATGACGAGCTATAGGGAAACCGCGAGGAAGCCTCACAGAACGTTTACTGTCTAACCCGCAGGGATGACACTAATCAAGGTTTTTCACAATCTTCCTACTTCCTTCTGCAACTGCGAAACTTTATTGTCACTCTTCCTTCGCTACCTCATACTTGTGCAACTTCAGATGTATCAATGAGTACCTGCAATAAAAATTTCACAAGATAGATATTGAATGTTCTCAATAAGTGCTAATGGGAGTCTCTTTCTCTATTATTTATACTTTCCAAGTGCCTTCCTTTAGGGGTCATGTTCTAATTGTTTTACCCAAATTCCCTCTTTTAGTGATAACACACTTTCTTGTTGCAACTACTTTACCCATAATTAGTAAACTCACCACTTATTGTTGCAACTAATTTATTTTTAATTATTTTCTTATCTCAACAACTTTACCCATGATTAACTCCTAGTTATAACCACTTTGACTAGTAGAATTCTTGGTGACTTTATAGGCGCTTCTAGAATAATTGACTTCTTTGTTCAGCTTCTAGGGCATTATAGAATATTCATGAGGGTCCTCCAACTTCATTAATCCATATCTCCTCAAACGTGAGGAACCATGCGACATACCACATATCACCGGAAACAACATGACTTTTACTATTCATACATGATAGTTTTACCTACAAATTCACTGATCTTCGTGTCTTTTTTACTTATACAAACTCAGGTTCCTTAACCACACCTCTAGGGCTACCAGACTTGCTTCAAGGGTTGAAATCAATGAAAACCAACCCAATATATCAACAATCTCCCAGTTTGGAATTGATGGAAACACTCTAAAATATGATGCAACACTGATGGCATATACATACGTTTTTTCATGCTCCCCCTGGAATTATGCCCCTATTCCTTCTCTTCATTTTCGTCCATGCCTCTAATTACTCTCCCTCCCTTTGAAATGAATGGAAAAGTGAATATTTGATCCACATTTTATGAGTAGAATGAAATGAATGCAGATTATTATCATTCTTAACACAAAAACACAAGGAGCAATAACATAGATACATTAAAAATGACTTCTATTCAATAAGGAAATATGTTGAAACTGTAAAATGCAAACTGAAAACAATCTTGCTAGAATGGTGGTGGATTATCTCTAAGAAGAGATGTGATGATTGTGATCATTCACAAGAATATGGTTACAATGAGGCTCTCCAAGACTTTTTACAATAAACATGAATTCAAAAACCATAGACATCCAAAAACCTAACCCTAGGAGATGAAGCACCAAAAGTCATGTGGGCCCCATTTGGGTAAGCTAGTACATCAACTTCTTGGGGTCGTAACTTTTCCATAACAATATCAATTTTAGGTGCACAATAGCCCATTAGAAAGGTATATCTGAGGAATACACATGTTTTTGTTAGAATTTGAATCCATTAATAATATAACTGTGGCGAGCCCTAAAAATGTTGTTTAGGGCCTCAAAACGACCCCAGATGTTTGGGACCCCAAAACTAGAAAAAGCCTACCAAACTGAAAAACTACCAGAATGAGCCAGTCGGAATAGGTAGGAGGCCACCAAAATCCATCTGGATCAATCCTCCCCCCTTAGAAAATGATGGTATCCATTGCATTGAGTTCCCCCATCAAATGAGGAAATTTCTGTTGAATTTGGCCCTGAGTGAGGCACTTGCCTTGGTGCATGAGTTTCCCTACTTTGACAACTCGATAAAGTTGGATCCTCTACTAGCAAGTACCCTTGAACTGTGTGTACACAATCTAATCACTAGATTCCTTTTGCATGCAGTGGGGGTTGAGCTCTATTGGTTTTAATTGTTCTAATATCTATGAGGTGTCAAATAATGGTCGGAAATATGGACGAAGGAGAGCCACATTGAACACTAGGTGCAAAACAAGGAAAGGGGGAATGTTGAGCTCAAAAACATTCTCTCGCAAAACCTTGTTGATGGCGTAAGATCCATAATGGAGTGAGAAAATATTCTGATGGGGACCTGTAAGGAGTTCTTTCTATAAGTACAACCAAACTTTATCTCCCACTTGAAACTTATGTGGCACCCGATGTTGATCATGGCTCTGCTTGTACTTAGAATTGGACTTCTATAAAATATCCTGACCCTATCAGCGGATGTGCTGGATCCAATCAATGAACCAGGTGGCTTTGTCATCTTTGGTTGGAGTGGGTGACGAGTCTACCGGGGTGGCCACAAGGGGTAGTGCAACATCCATGGGACCCAATGGTTGGAATCCAAAACCCACCTGAAAGGGGCTTTGGTTGGTTGAGATATGTATGGCCCAGTTGTAGCTATGATGAACATAGGGAAGAATCTCATCCCATGTGCAAGGGTGATTGGAATTGTACATGCATAGGATATGCACGATCATCTGATTGATGACCTTGAATTGGCCATCTGTCTGGGGGAGGAAGGCAGTAGATTTGGTGAGCTTGGTGTCCAACAGTGAATATAGGCTTGACCATAATGTGTTGAGGAACCGACTGTCCCAATATGAGACAATGGTTTGTGGAATTCCAAAATGTGCCCACACTCGTTTAAAGGATATCTTAGCAATGGCCTCTGCAGTGATGCTCTTCTGTCAGGAGGTCAAAATATCCATCTTGGAAAAGTGATCAACAACCACAAAAACATAGTCATTTCCCCGCTTAGTGGAAGGGAGGCCCGACATGTAGTTCATTGAGATGGATTCCCATGGCCTGTTAGGAGTAGGAAGAGGGGTGTACAATCCCTGTTTCTTAGTGGTCAGTTTGGAAATAGTGTAGGCAGTGCAGGACCGGATGTACTTGCAGACATCCTGTCGAAGTTTTGACCAGTAGAAATGTCGTTGCAACACTTCCACTGTCTTTTCAATGCCGAAGTGTCCTGCCACCCAACTATACTGGGATTCCCACATCATCTTCACTCTCTCTCTTGATGGAATGAAGAGATGGACTAGATGGCGCAACAACTCATCCTAAAGATGGAAATTAGTGACAACTAATTTTTCACCCAACATTTGGTAGGTGGTCGCGAAGTTAGAGTCTATCTCATAGAGGTGGGACCATCCATGGGTCTCATGGCTACACAAGTGTAGCACCGTGGTGAGTGTTGTAATTGGAGGTCAGCTGAGGAAATCAATGACTGAGTTGGTACTTCCTATTTTATACTTGATGTTAAGGTGGAACTGTTGCAAGTATGTGGACCACTTCTAATGGAAGCCATTCTACAATTTTCCTTGTGTCTGCATGAACTGCAATGCCTTATGATCAGTATAGATGACTGTCTCCTTCCCAAGAATGTAATGCCTCCACTAGTTGCAAGATTTAACAATGGAGTACATTTCTTTGTCATAAGTGGGGTACTTATGGATGACATCAGATAATGTCTCAATATGATAGGCCACGGGGTGGCCATGTTGAGTGAGAAGTGCACCCACAACATAATCTAAAGCATTTGTCTCAATCTCAAAAGGTTACTACTATTTTGGTAATGAAAGTATTGGGGATGAGCACAAGCGTTGCTTCAAATCATCGAACACTTGTTGTTGGGACATGCCCCACACAATGTTTTACTTACCACCACCTTTGGTTACTTGGCTGAAGACCCATGCAATATGGGAGAATCCCAACATGAACCTGCAATAGAAATTGGCAAGGACTAAGCATATTCAAAGCTCAGTGAGTGTGGTTGGGGCTGGCTAGTTACGGATGACCTAGATCTTGGCTAGATACACATGCACACCATGATTATCAATGATGTAGACTAGGTACTGGACCCTGTCCATGCTGAAGGAGAATTTTTCCAAGTTGGCATATAGTTGGTGTTGCCGCATGCTGTGCAAAACCTGTTGAATATGCTGCAAGTGTTCTGCCCAAGTCTTGTTGTAGATGATGATGTCATCCAGATTCAACACTACAAACGTATTGGTTAAAGCTCGGAGGGTAATGTCCAACATCCTCATGAAAGTTGTTGGTGCATTTGTCAAACCAAAGGGCATGACTAGCCATTCAAAAAGACCTTATTTTGACTTGAAGGTGGTCTTCCATACATCTCTCTCCTTTATTGGGACCTGGTTGTAGCCAGACTTCAGATAAATCTTACTAAAGCATTTGACCCCCTTGAACTGATCAAGGATATTGTTGATTAAAGTAATTAGGTACTGGTTGCTGACTTTGATTTTATTTAGGGCTCGATAATCAATACAGAGTCACCAGGTCCTGTCTTTCTTCTCCACCAGCATGATTTTTCTCCCACAAGGCAATGAGCTGGGATGAATGTGCCCATTCTGGAGAAATTTTCTAACAAATAGTGAAGGTAGACTGATCAATTGGGTAGAAGTGCACCAAGGGTCAAATCGATGGGATACTTGTTAGAAATTATTTTCGTCATCCCTATGATCGTTAATGATGTAAACCTATTTGTTGCCTTCAGAGGGGTCAGTGGCCTGAGTTCCTAAAGAGAGAAGGGAGAAGAACTTTTCCTAAGGAAAGAAGTTGCATTTTAATATGTAAAAACCTTATAAAAAAGGAAGTTCACAGGTTGCTATATAGGCAGGGTGCGAGAATGACCCATTCTCGCAGGTTGCACTATAGCTAGGGTGTGAGGTGTTCGCAGGTTGCTCTATAGCTAGGGTGCGAGAATGACTGCACGTGGGAAAAATGAGCATTTTCTCGAATCTTCTAGAAGGATAAACTTCTATGGTGAGGTGGCATCCGAATGGTTTGGATCTTACTCACTTTCATGATTTAGTTAGCTTGGGTTAGCTTTTGTTGGTTCTTGAGCTTATTAGCTTTGGCTTGGTTAGAGTGGATTTGAGATTTGCTTTGTCAAGATAGATTGTGAGTAGCTATCAGATCTATGGTCTCAGAATCTTTGGAGCAAGAAGTGTGTGGGGAATGAAGGACAGTTGGAAGGGACCTTACGACATCAAGTCCTATAAAGCTTGTTGTGTTTTATTGTATGATTCCTTGATCACATAAATAGGTTTTTATTGAGTTTATGCTATTGCTATGAATTTGGTTGGTTTGTGTTGTCTTGGTCTTGACCTCACGAGAGCACTAGAGCGAAGCAGGAGCAACAAAGACCCTAGGAAGCGATACTAAGGTATGTTACTTGTTCCTTCCTACTAGTAAATTCAATATCTAAAACTTAAGGAAAGCATCATGTTTTGGTGTGCTTTGTTCTAGATCCAGGTGGATCTAGGGAGATCGGTTAATGTCCGCACTTACGGATTTATCCAATAACAATACTTGACTTGATAGTGCAGAGGTACCATAGTAGGTGAGGATAAGATATCTTTGTATTGTTCCATGACCTTATCCACTTTCTTCTGTTGTGTGAAGAGGTTGGCTATGGAGGCCCTGGATGTGGCTACAATATTTCACTCACTCTGAGAGTGAATCATGAAGAAGAAAAACTTCCTAGTCTGAGAGATGACCTTCCTACATTTCTTGGTAGAGATCAAGGAAATAGCACTAGGTGGGACTACCTTGGGTATCATGTACAATTTCCTGTCCAAAGTAATAATAAAACCACGGGGCCTTGACCCATATACAACATGATGTTTCTATAAATAAGGTTGGCCCAAAATAACATCACAAAATTCAAGAGGAGAAATATCACACAATACCTCATCTTTGAAGGGCTTGATGTTGTACAACATGCAACAATGTTGGCTGATGTAGAGGTCGCTTCCTTGGTGGTGCCATCAAATGGTGTAGGTTTGCGGGTGTAGCGTTGTCGATAGGGCTAGTCACTTGATGACCTCTTTTGAGATGAGGTTCTTTTGGCCATCACTATCAATGATGAAGTGTAGCAGGGTTCCTTTCACCCACATCTATGAATGAAAGAGGCATTCTCCTTCCTTTGGATCGTTTGGTTCACCGAGATGGATCTTGGAGGTAGAAATGGTGGCACTGGGTCCCATGTCAATGATATTTATTCCCCTTTCTATTTCTAACTCAGAGTTGTAACCTGCATCTGATTTAAAGGCTTTCGAATAAGCTACTAGTGACTTTTTTGAGAAGCAATCAATAGTGTTATGCCAAGGGATCGTATGGAAATCACGCCACTTCCTAGTATATTTCTTTGTCCTTCCGGTATCCTTATTTTCTTGTGGCTTAGACTGGTTTTCCTTAACCTTTCCATATTTTCTCTATCCTTTGTTCTATGGCTTGGGGATTCCCTTTCCTTGCCTTTTTTGTGAGGGGTTCCTAGGCCCAAATTACCACATCTTTTGTTCAAGCTTCTTCTCGATTTTGACAGCATATCTATAGGCCATGCACAAGGATGAGATGTACCAAAACTCCATTTCATCCTGGATGTATCTATGCATACCACCATGATAATTGACCACCAAATGTCGCTAAGAATATTTGATACCCATCTTGATGCGCAAGGTATGGAAGATATTTATGAACTTTGGCACTACTTGGTATCTTTCCTACCACAGTGTGGTCCATTTTATATGCAGGCCGTCATAACCTTCGACATGGTAGTATCATTCCTTAATAGAATCCATAAAGGACTCCCAAGTGACTGTGACTGTAAATAATGAGGGTTCCTCTATTTCCTTCTGCTCACAGAAAGTCTCCCACCAATCCTTGACATGGGGAATGACTTTGAGGAGCACAAAGTAATCTTTTCTCTATTAGAAAAGTTATGGACAAAACGATACCCTTCTAGCAGATTCAACCATTTTTCTATGACATATGCATCTATTTGAACTTAAAATATATGAATGTCAAAGTTTATTTGTACCTTGAAGGGGGCATCGCCTCCACTCAGGAAGATGCTTCACCTATTGGTAGTCGCCAAAGGATTTGTGCAAAACTATCCACCATCTCATTCCTCTGTTGTGTGAGGGATTCCTCGAGAAATTTTTTGAAAGGATCTCATGTCCTGTCATATTTATTTTCTCCCACCATGAGAGGTCGCTTAGGCATGCAAGAGATATTTTCGTCAAGAGAAATAATCTCGAGACCCAACTATTTGTACCCTGACCTCATCGGGGACATGCATTAAGAACGACAAGGAGAATACCACTATGATACCACTGATTCATATTTTATGAGTAGAATGAAATGAATACATATTATTATTATTCTTAACATAGAAACACAAGGAGAAATAACAAAGATACAATAAAAATGGCTTCTATTCAATAAGGAAATATGTTGAAACTGTAAAATGAAGACTGAAAACAAACTTGCTAGAATGGTGGCGGCTTATCTTTGAGAAATGATGTGATGGTTGTGCTCATTCAAAATAATATGGTTACAATGAGGCTCTCCAAGCATTTTTACAATAAACAAGAATGCCAAAACACTAGAAATTCAAAAACATAACCCTAAGAGATGAAGTGCCAAAAGTCATGTGGGACCCATTGGGGTAAGTTAGTACATCACCTTCCCGGGGTCGTAACTTTTGCATACGATATCCATTTTAGGCAGATGATATCCCATTGGAAAGGTATATCCATTAATATTCTACCTATGGTGATCCCTAAAAACGTTGTTTAGGGCCTCAAAACGGCCCTGGAAGTTCAGGACCCGAAAACTAGAAAAACAAATTTCCAAACTAAAAAACTATCAAAATGAGCCAGTTGCAATAGGTGGGAGGCGACCAACATCCATTGTTTTCCCTTGACCAAGTTTTGGGAGATCCTTGGTCATATTTGACCTATTTTGGGACTTTGACAGCCTGTCGACGATGGAGCACAAGACGAAGCATAGATCGCGGGATCTTGGCCCCTTTTGGGGTCCTTTTTGGGATTTGGGAATATGTAATGGGTATGGGATATCGGTCCATGGGTTTACCCATGTTTAGACCTATTTTGTAAAGTATAAATAAGTATCTAGGTGACATAAGTAGAGAGGCCAATAAGCTAAGTGCTAAGTGCAAGTATGGTTTGTAGATGCTCATGCATATTGTGAGAACTTGTAGAGGTAAGTGTAAGTGGCTGTAATAGGCTGTGAAAGGATTTGTGCCAGACCTAGCTCAGGGAAGAAGGATCTGGCGAGGTGTGCACAGATCTCGTGTCCTATAAGGAGTAGGGTTTTTGTGTCTCTGTGCATGGATATGAATGATTGAAGCTAATAAAGAAGAAGACTTGGTGGATGTAGCCCCAGGGTGGGGGTGAACCACATAAATACTGTTTTATTTAGATCTGTGCAATGTTATGATGTATTTATGTGTTATTTTCTAAGTTCCTGATATAGATAGATAGATTTTTTTATGCTTTGTGCTTATGATGACTCTATATGTTAGATCTAATATAGGTGAATGTGCTTAGTGCTTGAATATGCCAGATCTGATCTATTTATTTATGCTAAGTGCTTAGATACATTAGATCTAACTGAATGTTGTGATGCTCTATTTTATCTGCGAAGTAGATATTGGTTAAATAATAACAAAATGACGTTGCTAAGTTCTCTATTAAGTATTATAATCACAGATCTGTGTCCCACCTAAGGTTGCAGACACTTGAGTCCTGCAACCACCCTTGCCTCTACCTCGGGTTAGGCTTCATCTACTTTACAGGTGGTGTTGACAGGGCTGATAGTTAGGTCTTTGTTGGTGCGTTGTTGTAGCGTTGAGCACTGGGTCTACCCCTGTGCCAACAAATGGTTCCGTTGCCAGTACTAAAAATGTGATTGTTGGGAACTAAGGAAGAAGAAGCTTTGTGCAAAGATCCGACCTGGCATTGTGAAATCTTTGTGCGTAGATCTATTGCTCTAAAGTGTAATACTTTACTTAGTTTGGCAACCTCTATGCTAAGGAAAAGAAGTATGATCTGAAGAAAAGAGGTAAGATCTGAAAGCTTTGTGCTCTGAGAAAGGAAAAAGTGAGACTTTTTTATTAAAAGAGGTAAGATCTGAAAGCTCTATGCTCTGATAAAGGTAAGAATATTGAAAAGTTCTAGATCTGAAAGCTTTGTGCTCTGTAGAAGTAAGATAAGTGGAAATTTGTGTTTCAATAGTATGGATCTAGGTATGTTTGATATATTCTATCCTAGCTTGAAAACTAGGGTATTAATAGATGAAAGAATACTTGATATGAGTAGATCTGATAAGAATAATGAAAAATATGTTATACCTATGCATAGAAAGAATGTTTGGACTAATAAGTGTATGTAGGATCCTAGAAATAAATGTTTGCAGGTTAGCTACCATGATCCTAGTGCGCAGTGCGGGAAAGGTTGGGGATCATTTAAAAGAAAGAGAGGATTAGCCCTCTATTACAGTTGCAGAAAATCAGGACATCTTGATAAGGAATTCCCTGGGAGAAGCCCAGTTGTATTTTTTGTAAAGTTATGGACCATGAAGTATTGTATTGTCCTAGAATGATTTTTAAGCTTAAAGAAATAAGCATGAGACAAGAAAATCCTAAGGCATGTTGAGAAACCAAGATTATGACACAATCCCAGAAACAATCAGAGAAAGTATTGCTACATATGAAATAAACCCTGAATGACCACCGACATGTCGGATTATCAGAGATATTCAAAGAAAAAGAATTCATTGAAGCAAGAATAGGAGACTTCAACATTGATTGTGTTCTAGATGAGGAAACATAGGTGAATATTATGACAGAGAGAACTTGGGAAGCTATAGAGAGGCCTGCTATGATTCCTTCATTAGAAGGAATAGGACTATTCAAAGGAAAGATGATAAACTTATGTGGAAAGCTCACCCAGATACCTATGAATGCCAATGGAACTTCGACAGAGGAAGATTTTGAGATTATTAAATTTATTGACAAAAGTACCCCATTTACAATGCTACTAGGAAAGCCTTGTATTGAAAGAGATTAGGCCAGAAGACAAGAAGAAGAAGAAGTTTTAGAACAACATAAGCAAGAGTTAAAAGAATTTATGACTAGAAGGATCACAGACTTGATTGAAGAACAAAATAACATATCGAAGCTATTTAACACCAGAGACCTTGATGTCAAAGTTGCAAAAACACTAGAAGACCCACAGAAGATTGAAATACCCATTCTAGATAAAGAAGAAGGATCACCCTCGAATCTTAGGAAAGAATCTCAACAACACAAAGTACCTATGCCACAAGAAGATAAGAATCATAATGGAAAAAGGCATACTGAGAATAAGCTCACTAGGAAGAAGGCTAGAAAGCTAAGTAAAAAGAGAGATAAGATCGACAAGTTGCAAAAGGTTCCAGAGGAAACCTCGCAGAAGGGAAATTTACAAAATTGGAGCTTCGCCGGGATATCAGAATAGCGACACATGACACTTCGCCATGGTGAAGCAATATAGCCATTGGGGAAATTAGAACCATTATACCAATGCTCGGAATGGGTAAAAATAAATTTATGGATAGACAACTCACCATCCGACCGTTGGGACTGTGCCATAATAGACAGAACAGAGTTAATGAAGGCTTCATACCCGTTGCAAGTGACCTGTTTCCAGGTTAACTACTTATCCCATCGCACCATGCATCGAGAAAATTTTTTCCAACTGAGAGTTTGAGCCTGCAAACTAAGTTGATTTTTCATAGTGATCATCACACTCTTGCTCTCTGTCCCATTACTGTGTCTAATTTACCTTCCGAACCTGAGATTGTTAACCCCGAGTGTGTATGTCGAAAGAGTTGAGTGCTATAGAGAAAGTTGTTGAATAATTTCTAATCAACCTCATGACCGAGAGAGTCATGTCAATGTCTACAGGTGTACAAGCATCATTGACGAGAGGACTACCAACCTTTCTGTCCATTGCTCATAGAGTCGGACCATTTCGACCATCAGATGAAAAGAGAAACAAGCACAAGGATGATATAGAGAATGCCAAATTGATCTTGACCATATTACCCACCTATATTCCACCTCCGAGTGATGTAGTAAATCGAGATAGCGTGCTCAGAGATTTCGAATACACCTTGGTTACGACGTATCTCTCGAAGGGGATATGCGTAGTTCGAGAAGACCAAGACAAGATTGCAACATTGAAGTTTAGCGACTTCAACCTCGGAGATCGCAAAGTCTATAACATGCTCGCCCCACATAAGTACCTGATTAGAACTAAGGATAATAATTCAAAGATAATCCGACAGTCATGGACTATGAACCTTTCACAGTCCACCCTGCTGAACGTCATGAAGATTCTCTACTTCAGAAGACACCAGGAGGTGAATGCATGTGTCAAGTTGTTGCTGTATTGTTACCATGGAGGCTACTCGTGGATAAATTTTTGTATAACAGTTGATCAGATGCTGATCAATTGGATCATGGGGTTGAGTATGCAAGGACCTGATCCTCAAGATTTTTACCTCGAAAAATCCATGGATTGCACCCTAGCACAAAATATCAAGGAAACTTACAGCGATGTCAAGAAGGGAACGCAAGGCTACAAGGTAGCTTCTATACAGAGTGGTGCAGTGTGCCTCACCTGTTAGTTGATTACAGGGAAGTTAGTACAAAAGAACCTACCTACCCAAGTCATCGGTTTTGTAGTCGACCCCACAGGGAAGTGCACGGAAGGCCTCCAGATGAACTAGGTGAAGTACCTGGTGAACCAGTTGGAACTCGACTGCAAAGAAGCACAGGACCAAGGATATGAATTTCATTTCAGCTGGCTCTTAATCATTATAGATTTTATTTTTTGGGAGATGCTAGAAGGTACAACCTTCCCGTACATCAAGCCATGTGACCCACTAGCCGCGAAGTTCAGTACACTGTGGTATTCAAGCGATATGAATAAACAATGGCAGTCAAATCTTATTTTTCATACCTACTACAATTAGCTGAACATAGCCATACAGTCTAAGCCTCGCATGATTCCGAAAACTCTACACTGGTTTAGGCCTTTGATGAATTTCAGCGTAGATCATAATTTTATTTACATCACAACATGTGCCGACGAACACAAGAAACAACTTTAGTCATACTATAAGCTAACGGAGGAGGACTTGGAGGAGATCACAAAGGATTGGTCGGCATAAATCCTTATTCTAGTAGACCCTACATAGATATCTAACATTGACAGCCCAAAAACTACACAGGATACACCCAGACCTAGCAGGACAAAGAAGACCGAAGAGGTCCAAGGATTAGACAACGCATCCATAAAAATGTCTTCAATATCACTAGAGCAAGGAGGTGATGGCGAAGAGTTATATGACAAAGAATTCAAACCAAAGAAAGGAGATGAGGTTGATCCCCTGAAGAAGAGGAAAGGTTCACCTCCGAAACATTCCTCCCAGAAGAAATCGAAGGCCACCATGACCAAGATGCAGACTGTCCTCACCTCCGATGAATTCGAATTCCTCATAGCAGCCCTGCAAGATGCTTCGCTGGAAATAACAAAGAAATAAGAAGCAAAGCAATAGGACATTTATGATCAAATTGAGACTGAACTTCGAGGGGTACAACAGGCCCTACAGTCCATCCGTGTAGTCTCCACTATGCCTGGAGAACCAGAATTGGGAGATGAACCAGCTCAACTCCACTGCCTATCCGATACAGTCAAAGCTTGCCTTCGATGAGAATAGGGAGAAACAACACAAGACACTTAGGCTTTGAAACAAGTACAAGGAGTACTCGTAGAGCAATGAAGTGTTGCAGAAAAGGAAAATCTTGCTCTCCAAGTGAATTTTGATGAATAAAAAGCACATCTACAACAAGAAAAGGAACAGTTCCTTGTGGAACAACTCAAAGTAAAAGAAGCGGTCAACAAAGCACTTTGCTCTGTGATAGTCTTAGAAATCAAGGCAAAAGACCGAGTTGCACAACAAGTGAACCAACTTGCAGAAGCAATCCAATAGCTACAACAACGCATAGAATATTTGGAGCTACACATTGTACATGAGACCCCACAAGATGTAAGAGACCAAAGGGAAGAAATTGCCCAGAGCGCAGTTGAAAGGCTAAAGTATCTTACCCTGGAATGTAAACAAGTCACTAATCATAGTGACCATACCTATGAACAACTCATGGAGAACCTAGAACTGAAGGAACTGGAGTCGCAACTCCAAGAGGTGAAGTATCAATCCAGAAAGATATAGGCATAGTTGAAGTCCCTGCCAGTTGTGGAAATAATGAAGCTCTCCCAAGATCAATACACTGCACAACAAAAAATCCATACTATCAAGAGCAGAGTTATGGAGGTAACTCAGAGGCTCCAACCCGTACAAGACAAGGCCTATCAATTGTTTACAGAGGTAGAAGGGTAAGGAGCAGAGCTAGAGCATGTTGTCACTACATCTAAATAGTGTCTAGAGGGACCTATCAATGATGCAGTCATCCAAGAGTTCGTTGAATAGGAGTCTGTAGCACAACATCAAGTCGAAGCAGCTCGAGCCAAGCTTGAGGCGTTCAAAGCATAACTAGTCAGACCAGAGTGACTCGAGATGCATCACATGTGACTGTTGGGGGCCTATTGGACCTTGAACAAGTTTTGGGAGATCCTTGGTCAAGTTTGACCTATTTTGGGACTTCGATAGCCTGTCAAAGAAGGAGCGCAAGATGAAGCAGAGATCACAGGATCGCATCCCCTTTTTGGGTATTTTTTGGGATTTGGGAATATGTAATGGGTATGGGATGTTGGCCCATGGGTTTACCCATGTTCAGGCCTATTTTGTAAAGTATAAATAATTAGTTAGGTGATATAAGTAGAGAGGCCGATAAGCTAAGTGTAAGTATGGTTTGTAGATGCTCTATGCGTATTGTGAGAACTTGTAGAGCTAAGTGCAAGTGGTTATAACAGACTGTGAAAGGCTTTGTGCTAGACCTAGCTCGGGGAAGGAGGATCTGGCGAGGTGTGTGCAGATCTCCTGTCCTATGCGGAGTAGGGTTTTTGTAGCTCTGTGTATGGATATGACTAATTGAAGCTAATAAAGAAGAAGATTTGGTGGACGTAGCCCCAGGGTGGGGGTGAACCACGCAAATACTGTGTTATTCTTCTTTGTGCAATGTTTTGATGTATTTATGTGTTATTTGCGAAGTGATTGATATAGATAGATAGATCTGTTTATGATTTGTTCTTAAGATGACTCTAGATGTTAGATCTGATATAGGTGAATGTGCTTAGTGCTTGAACCTTTCATATTTGATCTATTTATTTATGCTAAGTGCTTAGATACATTAGATCTGAGTGGATGTTGCAATGATCTGTTTTATCTGTGAAGTAGATATTGGTTAAATAATAGCAAACTGATGGTGCTAAGTGCTCTATTAAGTATTATAATCACAGATCTATGTCCCAGCTAAGGTTGTAGACACCTAAGTCCTGCAACCACCCCTGCCTCTACCTCAGGTGAGACTTTATTTGCTTCGCAGGTTTTGCCAAAAGGGATGGTAGTTAGGGTTTTGTTGGTATGTTGTTGTAGCGCTGAACCCTAGGTCTGCCCCTGTGCCAACATCCATCTAAATCAATCTCCCCTTTGGGGATTCTCCCACTGTCCAAATTTTCCTTTGGGATGCTTCCCCTATCTAAACTATCCTTTGGGCTACTCCCCTTATCTGAACTGTCCTTTTTTTTTCTCATCATTGGTGCTTCATCATTTAAATCTATGACATGTATGAAAAGCATTCAAAATTCACTGTGGGGAAAAAAATATTCCAATTTTTTTTTAAGATACTCAAAGGATTCCCTTGGAAGCAATTTGGTGAAGATATATGTGATCTTCTCTTTTGTCCCAATATACTCGAACTTGATGTTCTTCTCTTCAACCTATTCCTGTAGAAAGTGAAACTTGATTGGAATGTGTTTCATCTTGGAGTGCATAGTTGGATTCTTTGATATACTGATGGAACTGGTGTTTTCATAAAATATCGGAATGGGCTCATCATATTCAACCTATATATCATGCAAGGTTTGTTTCATACATACTACCTAGGTACAACATGCTACTATTGCAATGTACTCTGGTTATGATGTAGATAAGGATATTGAAGATTGTTTCTTTTTAACCAGGATACCAGACACTCAACTAAGTAGAAAGCTATTCCACTTGTACTTCTTCTATCATCAATGATACCTACCCAATATGCATCTGTGTAAGCAATAAGAGATAGATCATTCCCTTTTGGATACCATAATCCAAATTCTTCTGTACCTTTTAGATATATGAATATCCTCTTCACTTCCATAACATGTGATTCCTTTGGTGCTGCTTGAAACCTTGCAACCTGTACAACTTCCTACATCCCATATAGTAAATAATATGTCACATAAAGTAAAATTCCAATCATCGATTTGTATTGTCTATGGTCCACATCCTTTAAATCATCATCCTTACTTAACTTTCAATTAGTCTACATAGGAGTACTAACTGGTTTGCAATCTTCCATTCCAAACCTTTTCAACATTTCTATCATATACTTATTCTAGGAGATGAATATGCATGCATTGCTCTGAAATATCTATAGCTCCAAAAAGAAGGAAAAATATCCAAGAAATGACATCTCAAACTCATTCTGCATGTCTTTGGAAAATTTCGGACTCATCCTATCATCATCACTTCCAAAAATAATATCATCAACATAAACTTCAATTTATAGGATATTATCTTGATTTACCTTTACGTATAGATTTATATCTGCATTTCCTTTCCTAAACCCTCGTTGTTGTAAGTATTTTTCCAGTGTTGAATACCATGATCTATGGGATTTTTTGAGACCATACAGGGCCTTCTTCAACCTACAAACAAAATATTCCTTTTATGACAACTGAAATCCTTCAAGTTGCTCGATCTACACTTCTTCCTCAAGATCTCCATTTAGGAATGTTGATTTCACATCCATCTGATACACTTTAATATTCTTAGAAAAAGCATAAGCTAGGATCAGTCTAATTTCTTCCATTCTGGAAACTGGAGAAAAGGTCTCTTCAAAGTATATACCTTCAACTTGAGCATATCCTTTACAAACCAACCTTGATTTGTTCCCATTAACTTGTCCATCTTCATTCAATTTATTTTTGAAGACCCACTTTGTATCGATTACATTCTTGTTCTTTGGACTTGAAACTAGTTGGCAAGTGGCATTCCTTTCTATATTATATAACTATTCATCCATAGCTTTGATCCAGAATTCATCCTTGTTGGATTCTTCAAAACTGCTTGGCTCAAATGTGGATAAAAGTGCTAGGTGTTGTTGTTCTGGTGAACATGTTCTTCTTCTAGTTTCAACTCCTGCATCTTTATTTCCAATGATTTGTTCTAATGGATTATTCTTTTGCACTCGTATACTAGGTTTCTTTGGAGGTACATGAAGAACTTATTTCTCTTTCTCTGCTTCTGACTTCTCTTCCTCTTCCTCTTCTTCTTGTTCTCCCTTTAAATCTTCTTCGTGATTTTGTTCCACTAAATATTTTGTTTCTTCTTTTATCTTTCATCCATATGTCTCATCAATTGTCACACTGATGTTTTCCACTATTTTTTTGAGTCTTAGATTGAAGCATTTGTATTCTTTCCTTTCACTTGAGTACCCAACCAATATGTATTTATCAACTCGAGAATAAAATTTTCCAATCCTGTCGTCTTCCCTTTTCATGTAGCATTTTCTTCCAAATACTTTGGAGTTCTTCACATTCACTGGTACTCCTTTCTATATCTCATATGGAGTCTTATCACTATTATTTATGAGCATTCCTTTGTTCTGAATGTGAACTACTGTATACACTGCTTGTAATGAAAATATGTTTGTCAACTTGGAATCCATTAACATAGTTCTGGCCATTTCTTGTACTGTTTTGTTCTTCCTTTCGACCACTCCATTTTGTTAAGGTGTCTTGTCTATTGAGAATTGTCTCTTTATCCCATCCTCACTATAGAATTCCATGAACCCTTTTGATGTAAACTCTCCTCCATTATTTGATCTCAAACACTTGATTTTCAACTTTGTCTCAGTTTCAACCATCTCTTTCTATGTCTTGAAGTTCTCAAATGCATCTGACTTCTTCTTGAGAAAGAAAAATACAACCATTCTTGTGTAGTCATAAACCAGTAGCATGAAGTGATTTTCACCTTTAAATCCATTTGTTCTTGTGGGTATGACTAGATTGGTATGTAAAATCTCTAGTTTCTTTATTGTGGAGTATTTCGTTGACTTGAACTTTTTCTTGGTCTATTTTCCCTATAGACAATTATTGCATAGAATGTTTGTTGGCTTTGAGATCTTGGGAATTTCTCTCACTACTTCGCTTTTTTTGAACTTGAATATATTATAAAAATTTATGTGACCCATTCTTCTGTGCCAGAACCATCTTTCATATTCCTTTACTAAGAAACATTTTTATTTTCCAATTTCATTTAGTACATATATGTTTCTTGGAGTTCTTACAGCTATAGCCACCAATTTGTTTGACCTTGCTTTTCTTATTTCACATTTCTGAGAATTAAACACAATTCTATGTCTATGGTCACACATTTGATTTACACTTAGTAGTTTGTGTTTCATGTCTTCGACTAGTGAAACATTTTATGCTCTGACATCCTTGCTTCTAGCTTAACTGCCCCTTTTCCTATAATTTTAGATGAGTTTTCATTCCCAAATGAAACTAGTCCATCTCTTTCCTTCTTCAATGTTAGAAAACTTTCCATATCAACTGTCATATGTTTTGAACAACCATTGTCAACATACCATCCATGTTTCTTGTGTTTAGCTTGTAGCAAAAGCATGCATTCTTCAATGTTGAATTGATCATGATTCCCTATCCATATCCTTTGTGGTTCTTGTTTGTGACTGTTGATATTATTTTGTGATTCTTTAGGAGGAACAGTCAATATAAAATCTTTGGCCAAGTGTCAAAAGTTGTTACACTTGTATCATTCTACTTCAGTGCTCAGAGATTCAAATATTTTGTAGCTTTTAGTTTGTGCTTCATGAGATCTTATTGAATAACCATTTCTTGTGTAGCCTTCATAATTATTTTTGTTCTTGGTGTTGCCTCTACAATTCATAGCTTTATGCCCAAAATAATTACATCAATAGCATAAACCAAGAAAAATAGTTGGATACATGTGGGTGGAAGATATTCTTAATGTCTTTTCTCTTCTGAATCCTTATTCTTCACGGGGTCTCTCCATTGTTGGATACTACCGATTCTAAAATATGGACCTTCTGGGTGGTGTAGTGTATCTGTAATCCTCTTCTTGGTTACTCTTTCCTTATTCCTTCTTGGAAGATCCTTTGATTGTTTCTTCATAACTTCTCTATTTTTTTGTCTTGGAACTTGATCTTTTCTTTGTTTGGTTATATCCTAGTCCATATTTTTCATGGCCTTTGACTGCTAATGATCTAATCCAATACTTTGGTGTTGTTCTCCCGCATTTCCTTATTCTAAAGATCTTTCCTTAGAGTGACTATTTCTGCTTCCATGCCTTCGATCATATTGTCCTTTTCATCTAACTGACCTATGAGTTCCTATATTATTATTTTTTCTTCTTCTACTTGGATTTTTAACTTCATGATAATCTTCTCAACTTCCTCAAAATTGGATTTCTAAGATCCCTCATTTTCTTTTAGTTCTTCCTTGAGTGACTTGATTTTCTTTCTTTCAGTCCTTATCTCTTCTAGTGCACTGATTGATTCTTATTTGAGATAGACTTCTCCTTCTTCATATGAATCTTATTCAAAATCTTCTACTTCCATGAAGAGTACTCTTTCTATATTGATTTCACTGTCTTCTTTCTCATCTGATGATGAACTGTATTCTTTGGTGTAGAGACGTTTCTTGAAAAAAATATTTTTATTTCTTTTATTCTTCTGATTTTAATTTTTCATTTTATGATCTTCTTCTTCATCACTTTACTTATTCTTATGAGGACATTTATAAGCAAAATGACCAAATCCACCACAATTAAAACATTTCAATGAAAGCATACCTTTATATTTGTCAGTTCCTCTTTTCAACTTTCCAACAAAGTTTACCATTTATTCATTGTCTTCTGAATCATCGCAACAACTACAATCTAACTTTGGATTTTTCTTGCTCTTTTTATTTGTCTTCTTGGATGCTTTGAATGTTGCTTCCTTTGTAACTGGGTTCTCCTGTTAGGTTCTCATTTCATAAGCGATGATTATGCCATGTAGCTCATCCATGCTCAAGGTGTCTAGATCTTCTCTTTCTTTCAGGGCTGAAATCTTTGGGTCAAATCTCATAAATAGAGACCTCAACACTTTTTGAAAAATGATCAATTCCTTCATTTATTCTCCCAAACATTTAATGACATTGACTATCTCATCAACTTGTATAAATTAGGAAGCAATTTTTTCATCTTCCTTCATCTTCAATTTTTCAAACTTGGCTCTAAAGGTTTGAAGTTTGGCTCCCTTAAACTTTGCATCTCCTTCTTAGACATTCTTTATTTTGTCCCAAATTTCTTTTGTAGAATCACAATGTACAACTTTGGTGTATAGGGATTCATTCAAACCATTTAAGATAGAATTTTTGTTTCTAACATCATTATCTTCATGTTTATTTCCATCCTTATCTATCGGGGGAGTGGCTGGTGCTTTATATCCATCTACTATTTATTTCCAAACATTAAATCATTGTGCCTGCACATATGTTTTCATACATCTTCTCTAGAAGTCATAGTTCTGACCATCAAACTGTCGAACCCCAATCTTATCATAGTCCATGATTTCCTTCAAGTAGTTAGATTGCTTTCTAAAGGAATTGCTCTGATACCAATTGTTATAATACTGAGAGGCGGGGTGAATCAATATTAGTTCTTTTAATTCTTTATAACCACATTGTGTATTGTTTACTCTATGAACATATTACCAAAACCATTCAATATGAGCATTATACATAAGAAGTGAACAAGCAACCACACATAAACATTGTACACAAATATTTTATGTGGAAACCCAATGAGGGAGAAAACCACAGAATGATTTTATTATATTATCAAAATAAGTACATGCATAGGAAGAAATAACTTCCTTGTTTTCCAGCTACAACTAGAAGGAAGCTACAACCCCTTGGTTTCTCAGGATCCAACCTGAAGGAACCTACAACTCCTTGATTCTCTGGCTCCAACTAGAAGGAGGCCACAACCCCCTATGTTCTCTAGGTACAACTGGAAGGTGGCTACAACCACCTATCCTTGCCATGTCCAACCACCCTGAAATATAAGTGCCAAATAACTGATACTACCACTATCACTTTTTTACCGTGAAATTTGCCATTGTAATACCTGTCACATAAACCTGTACCAACAACCTATAACAACTTGTACCAATAACCTGTATCAACCTATATCAACCTATACCAATAACCTGTATCAGCATGTACCAACAATATCTTAAGCCAATCATATTTGATCACATAGATATCATACCCATTGTCACAAGTGTATAGCTCAAACCATGTACAACCATGTCTCTCTAATTACATGTCATACATATACAAACAATCATAAACCAAATGGAATGAACCCTTACATCAACAAGGCATCAAACCCTCACTATTATGTAGCCTAAATCTGTACCAATAACTTCAGTAACATACCTCAACTAAAATCCCTCAAACATGTACCAAGAAATACAAGATATGCCTCAACAATATACCCAACAAAGTGTGCCAATGAAAAACAACAAATATACCAGTACTTTGCCTCTATAGATATGTCTCATACAATATGTACTATACAACAAATATTCCCTATAAGTAAAATACTCAATCTCTTATGACCATATCCCATACAATCACCAACATCCAACTACAAACAAGCATGTCACATACCTTTTTGATCATTTAGATAGATATATTGTACCTGAACACTGTCACATTTCCTGTAGCCTCTCTTTAGCCTCTGCAATCTAAACCATGCCTCATCCTTCATATTTGATAGGGAATTGCATGATGAAGTTGGCTATCATGTGGTGCCTCGTGTAAAACACTATAGGAAAATTGTGGGGATGCATCATGGGACTTTTACTATCTGACCCACGAGGATGACCCTAATCAGGGTTTTTCATGATCTTCCCTCTTCCTTCTGCAATTGTGAAATTTTTATGTCACTCTTCCTTCCCTACCTCATACTTGCACAACTTCATATGTATCGATGTGTACCTGCAATAATCCTTTCACAATATAGATATTCAATGTGCTCAATAGATGCTAATGGGAGTCTCTTGCTCTCTTATTTATACTTTCCAAGTGCCTTCCTTTAGGGGTCATCTTCTAACTATTTTACCCATTCTTCCCTCTTTTAGGGATAACCCACTTTCTTGTTGCAACTACTTTATCCATAATTAGTATACTCACCAATTCTTGTTGCAACTAATTTATTTTTAATTATTTTCTTATCTCAACAACTTTACCCTTGATTAACTCCTAGTTACAACCACTTTGGCTAGTAAACTTCTTGATGACTTTCTAGGAGCTTCTAGAATACTTGAATTCTTTGTTGACCTTCTAGGGGCTTCTACAATATTCATGAGGGTCCTCCAACTTCATTAAGCCATATCTCCTCAATGGTGAGGAGATATGGATTAATGAAGGGTCCTCCAACTTCATTAAGCCATATTTTTGTGATGTACGACATATCACTAGAAACAACACGACATATATTATCCATATATGATAGTATTACCTGAAAATTCATTCATATTCATGTATTTTTTCCTCATACAAACGTGGGTTCCTTAACCACACCTCTCAGTCTACCGGAATTTGTTACCAAACTTGCTTCAAGGGTGGACATCAATGAAAACCAACACAATCTATCAACATGCTACAAGGTAAAATGTTTCATTATAGTCAATTATTTCAACTTGGGAAAATATTTTGGCAACTAACTGAGACTTGTGTTTTTCAACACTTCCATTTGTTTCATACTTAGTTCTATAGACCCATTTACATTTGACAATTTTTATTCCTTTCAGAGGAGGTATAGGATCCCCATTGAAGAACAATACTCTTCATTTATTGTTGTATCCTAATCTGGATGACCTGAAGATTCTACAAATTTCTCTAGATCGTTAGTCTCTGAAACTTGAGCTAAAAGAGAAGAGGCTCATTGGAAATACGAATGTGTATGACGTTGATCTGAAGGATCAATGAATACTTCTCATGTTAAATGGACCCATCTAGGAAGTGATGATGTCGGTGTAGGTTCAAGTTCAATGGACTTATCTGGAGGAAGGTTGTAATGTCCCCACTTTGGGACATCATCACAGGGTAGAGATTTATGATGACCAGAATAGCCAGATGGGTGCTAGAGCGAGTACATGGGTATTTGAGAGGCATTGTGGGGTCCATATTGCATTGATGATCATATTCCATCATTATGAGCCATTCCACACATGTTGGCTTTGGTTTCGTTGCATTCTGATGATTTCCATGATTTTGACTATTTTGAGCTATAAGTCAATGGAATTCACTGAAGAGATCATTTTGGGCACATTACTTGGAGGAACCTCTCAGTGTAATAGCTCATTGGAATCGGGAGGAGAAACACTACATGGTTCCTATCCTATAAAAAATCCTAGTTGGAACAAGAAGAAGATTGCACGTTGGCTCAAGAAGAGGGAGGAAATCAGAGTAGCCCTTTGGGGTGACCCCATGCCCATTAGAAACCCACACCCATTAAGAGCACGTAGATTTGCTACAGTTGCAAGGTGCCTTGGGAACCAGATCATAGGTGTAGGGGTAAGGGTAAGAAGCACAATATTGAGGCGCACCATGAAAGTGATGATGAGGTGTGTGAGGATGGAGCGATAGATGTGGATTCAGAGCAGTCAAATGATGACAATGACTCTTGCACATAGGCTAGTGATAGTGACTCTACCTCAGAGGATAGTGATGATGACTCTTGCACAGAGGCTATTGATGCTTGCACACTTGAGGAGGAGGATGACCCTTGTGTAGTGGATAGGAAGCTGGATGGACAAGACGATAGGCCCAGTGTCTCAGCAGACACGTCACATACCATTGATGACCTTATGCCTCAGCAGAGTGGTGACACTAGTGAGGAGTCACACGTGTTAGCACCTAGAGATGATGAGCTTCCTATGGAGGCCGTGACACATCTGACACCTGTTCAGACACCCATGATAGCCACGTCAGATGAGGAGATCAGTGGCACGTCAGGTATGATGGATGAGCCTAGTGTGAGGGATGCACACCATGGACAGGTAGACCCACAGATCCAGGAGGAGGTACAGGATGTACATGCAGTTGACCCGACACATACAGGTCAGTCAGAGGAGATGGAGTCACAACTATTTGAGACTCCAGTGGTTGAGAAGATGGCAAAGGTTGGTAGGTGGATGGAGCAATTACTTCCAGGATCAGATTGCATGGATGAGGATGCACTCTTTGGCAGTCAGGATGACGATAGCATGTGTCTGGATACAACTATATGGGATCCAAGCGTAGATGATAGTAGCAGGTTGAGTGTACAGGAGGATACAACTACTCATACAAGATACAGTGTGAGTCAGGGGGAGATGGCATCTAGTGATGGGATGGAGTGGCATACAGGAGTACCTAGTAGCATAGAAGATAGCAGGCAGTTCATCACTTTATCTTTTGCAGAGAGTGTTGTTAGTGATGGCACTAGCAGTGAGAGGCATGAGGGGGTACCCCAGCATGACTATGATCAGGAGTCACATCACTTAGCAGCACAGTTGGGAGTTAGTGAGGCTATGATCAGGGCAGCCACTAGACATATTGATGGCATGCATGCACTGATGGCAGATTAATGTTGGAGAGCATCAGTGGCATAGGGTATCTCAGATGGAGGATTTTCCATGGATGATTTTCACACTCTCCGAAAGAGAGTGTCTATGATGAGGACTGACTACCAGCAGTTGTTGACAGACAGAGACTACCTACTGGGGATTGGCAAGTTGTATCATAGGGGCCTGAGGGGGAAGGAGTTGGAGGTAGACCAACTCACTCAGGAGTTGGAGAGAACTCGAGGATTCTTGAGAGGCACACAGACCGCCCTTCAAGAATCAGAGTCTATATCAGATGGGTCTCTTGAGGAGATTTGTCAAAGATCCACTTCATCTGTCTTAGTGACAGTCAGATGTATCAGTCAGTCACATTGACAGAGGATGTTGATGATCTAATAGAGGAGCACTAGTCGATGGGGGACACTTCCATTTGTGTCTTGGGAGTGGTTGATCTCCATATAGAGATTGATCCAATTGTACGTCCAGGATCTGTGATGCAGCATGAGTTTGAGGGAGATGACATGAGTATGTTGGAGCATACTGTGATGAGTGATAGCTCATAGAGAGATGACAAGGTGTATAATGGCATTTAGAGGGGTATAGTGCCTTGCAAGGAGAAGAAACACTCAGGGGAGTATGTAGATGTCACTCCTCTGCAACAACACATAGTTGTGGGAGATCACCTTCACCATTTCAGCAGTTGCATGGTAGATGAGAGATGGAGGTTGGTTGACCAGCAGTCGGAGGGGTTACTTCTGGTTGCACTCAATGGTTGGGACTCATTGATCACCACAGGAGAGAATCTTTCATGGATACCAATGGATGAGCTTCTGGTCGAATCATTGGGATTGACCAAAAGCATGTGACACCTCCCAGTCCTACAGTCAGTTGCAGATGTTTCTATTAGCCCGTCCTGAAACTTTTATCATAGACATCAGCATGAGGAGGGATAGGCCATGGCTGGGAGCATGGAGAGTGAGTAGGTCGAGACTATATGACAGGAGTACTTTTACGACATACAACGGGTCAGAGGTGGACCATGTTAGATAAATAGTTGAGACTTGGTGTGTGATGGTGAGCATCATAGACCTAGTGATGACAGATGAGCACAGTGGACTTCCGACAGTGATCAGCCTAGCACAGGAGAAGCTAACGGAGAGTGGAAGTGATAAAATTCCAAGTTTTCCATGGGATCTGGGAGGTCACTTGGTTAGCAGGATGTTTCACTACATGACGACCCAGGTGGCACCAGAGAGCCACACACTCCACCTTGGGTTGGGTTGGAGTGGGTTGGTAGGTACTTGTCCTATGGGGAAAGACCTTTTCTTCCTCTTGATCATCATGATAGGGCATGGAGATGTTTGCATAGTTACTTCTTCTACAGAGGTGTCTATGTCGATACAGTTTCTGGGCAGTAGGTTCGGTGGTCACAGGTATTTTAGATTGAGGATCCCGGCAAGGAGGATCGTTTATGTATGCAGGGGACAGATAGTCGTGGATAGAGTAGTGCAGTCTCAGCAAGAGGATCGTCGACAGAGGTTAGCATGGGACCTAGGGATTGCAGGATTGAGCAGTTCATTGACCGAGAGGGGAGAGTGGACCATTGCAGGGGAAAGTTATTCTAACTTTCCATTTAGCACAATGCTTGAGGGTGCCTCACGGAGATCTTATAGTACCTCATTCTGGCATCATCATGTGTAGTTGATGGAGATCGTGTGGATCTTGGTAGAGATTTGGAGGATGGAATCATTCTGAGATGAGGCCATGGGTCAGGTGCAGGAGGTTCACAGGGTTGATATCTTCTAGGACTGTTCTTCACATAGTATTGCAGTTCACTTCCTGATATGGGATCCAAGGGGTGGAGCGTGCTATTGTTCATCGTTGGATGGGTTCTACTATGTATCCCACATATGGACATGGGATCTTGGTATTTTACTTCAGGGGATTTGGGTATTGCTTGAGGACAAACAATTTTCTAGTAGGGAGGACTGTAATGTCCCCACTTTGGGACATCACCACAGGGCAGAGATTTATGATGACCAGAGTAGCCAGATGGGTGCTAGAGCGAGTACAGGGGTATTTGAGAGGAATTGTGGGGTCCATCTTGTATTTATGATCATATTCCATCATTATGAGCCATTCCGCATAGGTTGGCTTTAGTTTTGTTGCATTCTGATGATTTCCATTATTTTGACTAATTTGAGCTATAAGTCAATGGAATTCACTTAAGAGGTCATTTTGGGCACATTACTTGGAGGAACCTCTCAGTATAATAGCTCATTGGAATTGGGAGGAGAAAAACTACAGGATGGGATGGATAGAAGTGACTTTCAGTGGCCAGGGAAGCCACAAGGAGAGATAAGGAGCT
>CBVK0100154136.1:0-29407 GCA_900067695.1 Picea abies
AGCGAGTGGCACCCTTGGAGCATGTGGTGCATCCTGAAGGGCACGTCGCGAAAAGAAATGCAAGTCAACGAGTGGCACCCTTGGAGCACGTGGTGCATCCTGAAGGGCACGTCGCGCAACAGAAGCAAATGAGGCGAGTGGCACCCTTGGAGCACGTAGTGCATCCTGAAGGGCACGTCGCGCAACAGAAGCAAACGAGGCAAGTGGCACCCTTGGAGCACGTAGTGCGTCCTGAAGGGCACGTTGCATGGATGATGATGATGAGACAACCTAGATGATCCTAAGACCTTAACGCCTGATAAAATTATTAAAACGACTCCCCAAATTAAATTGTCGCCCTGCTCAAAGAAAAACCTGAATTAAAACATCTCTAAGATAAACTGACCAGCCCTAAGAAAAGATTCTACAAAAATAAACCTAGGGCGTAAACTAAAACCCTCCTAGGTGTTAATTAAAGTCTTCTAAAAATAAAGGGGTTAAAGTAATGGGGGAATTAAATTAAGTGAAACCCATGGCCTTTAAATGATAAAATATATATATATATATATATATATTGAAGTGCGGGAGTATAAAAGCTAGGAATTTAAAAATATATTGAAAAGATTAATAACCTCATTTATCTTTTGGAAAAAAAAAAATTAAATAAATAAAAATAACAAGAGAGAATTAAATAATAAAATTAAAGAAATTTAAGGAGTAATTTAAGGAGTGAGTAAGGAGTAATTTAAGGAGTAATTAAAGGAGCGATTAAGGAGTAAATTAAGGAATGATTAAGGAGAAATTTAAGGAGAAATTTAAGGAGTGATTAAGGAGAAATTTAAGGAGAAATTTAAGGAGTGATTAAGGAGTAATTTAAGGAGTAATTGAAGGAGTGATTTTTGGGGGAGTGAGGAATTTGAGTCTTTTAATTATTAAAAAGAAATTGATTTTGGAGAACCAGAGGCATGTGTGACACTTGGACGATGGAGACTGTTTAGAGGGTTGTCTTTAAAAATTAATTAATTAATGATTCCGGAAATTAGGTTAGTCTCAAATTTCTATAAAAGAAAGGGAAAGGAAGGAAGAAAGGGAGAACGGTTAGCGTAACGTTACGCTATCGAATTGTGGCTTGACGGGTTACTTGTGAGGAGTTGGGTATATCTCAGTTGTGTTGGAGTGGTACCTCAGCCATGGAGGCGAGCTGAGATGCTAGTCTATCTCTGGTTCTTGTGTGGCCCCTTTGCAGCTCGGGGGGCTAAGGGGGAAGCAGAGTACCCCTAGCATTTGGCTGGGAGGTACCGGTGAGCTTTCTATGGTCGGCAAGCGGGACGCGGCACAGAGTGCGGGACGTGGCACGGAGCGCGGGACGTCGTCCGAGGAAAGCGAAAGGCAACGGTATAATTTTAACTGGTGAAGTATAATGCATTTTTACTTTCGGCAATTTAATGTTATTGATGTTGAAATTGTGGAATTGTTCTGGCATTTGTATATTCGGCAAATTTCATTTCTGCAAGGTTGTTGTGAGTTGTTCTGGCAATGTTGAAATTGTTACCGCCGTTTTTGGCCATGAGAAGAATGTAGTTGTTGAGCGTTTTGGGTACGCATTGTAGATACGAGGTTTGTTACAACCTCTTCCATAAAACTTGTGCCAACAATACTACTAGCAAGTGCCTCTAACAATGTACCAAATATGTAATAATCATGCATCAACTATAGATAAAACTATGACTCATAAAGATCTACCAACATCACCATACCATACACCTCACGTATGTGTCACTCATCAAATATTTGTCCCAACTTGTATCTCAATCATATACTAAAGACATATACCAATATAATCATCAAAATTTCTCTAGAAATACATCACACTATCCATAACCAAATACCATAAACCCTCACATCAAATCATGTGCCAAATATCACTCTTATGTAGCCTCAAGTGTGTACCAATCATATATCAAGACCACTAACAAAAACCTCTCACAATGTACCATAAGATATATCAATAAGACTCAAATATACACCAACAATATACTTCTATAGATCTACCGCAAAACCATTCTATAGCAAGCCCTAAACTTCCAAGAGGGAATCCAACAAGTTTACAAGGAAAAACCTCAACCAAATTCATAGATTCAACACTACACATATGAAACCATACATGTTTCTTCTTGTAGACATGGATCTATTATGGATCTACTTATATAGCCATGATTTCTTCACCATGATTTTGTTGCCGTGATTTTGTTTCCACAATTCTGTTGTCACGGTTCTATTGTCGTGATTCTGTTGTCGCAATACTACTACTGCAATTCTATTGTAACGGTTTTTCTACCATGATTATGTTGCCATGATTTGCTACCGCGATTTTGTTGTCGCGATTCTATAGCCATAATTTTTCTACTGCGAGTTTTCTACCACAAATTTGATCTATGAATAATAGCTTCCAAATAACCTTTTACAAATGGATATTCAATTATTCTCAAAAAATAGGTGCAAATGGGATACCCTTTCTCTCTTATTTATACTCTCCAAGTAGCTTCCTCAAGGGGTTACCTTTTAACTACCTTTACCCAACTTCCTTCTTCTAGGGATAACCCACTTCTAAGCACTTGTCCACTTACAACCACTTTATCCACAAATATTAATCTCTCCACTTCTAGTTGCAACTAACTTTAGTATTTAATTAATTTCTTTTGCAACCACCTTGACTTATCCATAAATAGTAAACTCATCACTTCTTGCTGCAACCACTTTATTATTTAAATAATTTCTCTTTTCAACCACTTTGACTACTTTATTATTTAAATAATTTATCTTTACTCACAACTTCTTATTGCAACTAACTTTTCTATAATTAGTCAATTCATAACTTATTTTCCTTTAACTAACATCTTGTTGCAAACACTTTATTATTTAATTTATTTATTGGTCAACCACTTTGACTATTCAATCTTCTCATCATAACTACTTTACCATAATTACCAAACTCACAACTTCTTGTTGCAACTAATTTATTTTTTATTATTTTCTTAATGCAACAACTATACCCATGATTATTCCTAGTTACCATCAATTTGACTAGTACACTTCTTCTATGAGATTCTAGAATAATTGACTTCTTTGACCTTCTAGGGATTCTAGATAACTCATGAGGGTTCTCCAACTTCACATGGTCATAAATATGTAACCGTGAAGAGTTACGTGATGTTCCACATATCATCGAAAACATCATGACATTTATTATCCATCTAGAATAGTATTACCTTGTAGCACCCCTTTTCTGTTACTATGTTTAATCACTTTGATACCAATTTGTAGCACCCCTTTTTGGTCAAACTACCCAGGTTTACTATAAGACTACTTGGTAGATAACCCAGAATAATTGTAGCGCACCTTGGACTATCGTGTAGGTGTTACTACACAGAATAACACATTCTCATTCATAGTTAATCGCATGCATTTAAGCAATGAAATACATTTAAGCTCAGAGTAAGCATAAGAGTCATTTTAACATAAATAATCCTTGGCAATACATTAATCCAAATGCACAGCAGAATGCATGATCGTTATAATACACATAGATACAAACATATTGATAAAATGTGATAAAACATAGTTAGACACTTATCTTGTAACAATGGTGGGATCCACCAACCAAGTGCAGGCCTTCCACGAACCACCCAGCCTTAGACCACACTTCTCATTAGCTCAGTAGTGGATCACCCTCGAGCTGGGACTAAGCTCCACCCCAAGGCAAGGAATTCTAGCTAGGCTGAGGTTACAGGGGTAAGAACACTTAGAATTTGGAAGGATTCTTCCCAGGATGCCATCTTACGCCCACTACTACCAGACTCTCATTCCCAACATGCCTGTTCCACCCGGGAGTATACACCTTCATAAGAATAGTTCATTGGTGCTAACCTCCCTCTCTGGGTCTCGGCAACAGGCCGGATCAGGAAGGCTCAGAGCCTGAAGCTGGTGTTGGACACTCTTTGGAAGAAACCTCTTCCAACAACATCCACCTCCCTCACCTAGAGAGAGATCACACACAGGCTCAATTACCACTTGCACTGGACAAAAATTCATGCATAATCCATCTCGACATGACCACCACAGTCAACAGGGAATACAGACTCAGACCTCTCAAAACAAGCTCAGCAACGACCACTAGGTCTCACGGTGTTGATTTTTGGAATCGCCCGAGAAGCAATTTCCGCAGGGAATTACACACTCTCTTTTTCCCTCGACAGAATGGCAGGTCCCCCCTAGGATAGACTCATGCTATGGTTGTTGGGAATGCGTGACAGATAATCCATGCAAGGGTCAATGCAGGTTCGGATGATTTAGAGGATGTACGAGGGTTTTCTCTGCAGGAGTCAGACCCCTTCCCTTCTGGTAGTTCGTGAGTCGAATGGAGGAGGAACCCCCAACACGGCTCATCTCGGCCTTTTATTGCACGTGCCAGGGTTGATACTTGTCACCCATGCTACTGCATGTGTTTCTTCAGCGTGTGTGCCTCCCACCATTTGAAAAATCACATGTCCTTCCAAAAGCACTTAGGTTAGAACATATAATGCACATATCTTTTGGAATAATATTAAAATATTATTCCCAAGGCTTAAACCCCCTAGTCTCAACACTTAGCCCCTTTTCCCACATTTATCCCCTAATTCCTTTCCCACTCTATGGATTTTCAATCCCCCTTCACTCATTCATCATGGTATGTCTACACCTATTGGTGTTTATATTTTATTAATTGTTTTTCTTGATTACATTTACAACAACAGGCTCCTGGCCTTCAACACTTAGGCTCCCTAGCCTAACAAACACATAAGCCTCTAGCTTATAATAACTTGGCTCACCAGCCTATAAAACATAATTACAATTCCTTTCAAAACATGGTTTACAATGGGGCTCGGCCTTGGGGACACTACATACCTGCAAATACATTGATCTTCATTTGTTTATACCTAAACCAAACTTGGGTTACTTACCCATACCTATGGATATACTAGACATAATCAAGGGTTGTAATCAATCTCTAAGGGTTGACATCAATCTAAAATATCACTCTTTAAGGGTTGACATAAATCTACAATATCACTCTCCAAGGGTTGACATCAATGACAACCAACAATCCAAACCGACTTTCCATCAATCTAAACTAATTTTCTAACAATCTTCCCCTTTGGCATTAATGGAAACACTTAGTCATGATAACATTCATGCTCATACTCCTGATCAATGTTTCCATCTCTCCCCCTTTGACATCAATTGAAAAGGGTATCCCTCCTTGGGGCCACTCCCCCTTGATTGATCTCTTCTTATGGATGCTCCCCCTATCTGCACTATCGTTTGGGATTCTCCCCTTATATAGATTCGTTTGATCTTTCTCTATGTTTCTAAGCCTATGATTACTCTTCCTCCCTACATTTGAAGAGTCTCTCACCCTTTGGAAAAGGGTATCACTTTGATGCAATATTGAATGCATGATGCTCATGCTCCCCTTGTGACCATTGCTCCCCTTGGAAGCATTCCTTTTTTATCTTTCCAAAACTATAACTCTCTCTCAATGCATCTAAATCTCTTCCTTTGACTTCTCAGCAAGATGTCATCTAGAACAGTATAACTCTTCCTGTACCTATTGTCATTTGGAGCTATTTTACATCGGTGCTTCCTTGTGTAATCAATTGACATATATGAAAATAAATCAAGAATAAGAATTCAAATTTTCCTATTCCATTATAATCCATTATGATAATTTTCCTTTATCTCTGAACCAGTCTCTGAATCCATGCTCTCATCCACTGTCATATATTTGTCCAAACCTATTAATTGTTCTTACAAATCCATATCTATCCATATTATCCATGACTCTACTACTCAACTGTCCACAATGATGACCCATATGTCATTGTACTATCATGAAATCTTCACTATTGCAACTGATCAATCTGTCATATTAGACTTCTGCCAACAGACTGCTCTGAATTTGTCTACTCGAATTATGCAAGTTGCTCGAAGGATGGTTCTATAAACTATCTCATATACTACATAGACTCTCCCTGTTTGATATTCATATTACCTATGAGTCTCTAAGACAAATGTCTCAGAAAAATACTTTTCCAATGTAGTCATCATCCTTGTTGGTAGAATCAACATCTCTCTTAACTATGACTTCTTTATTTCTATACGTATATTCATCTTGCACTAATATTCCTGAAAGTAGAATCTCTCAAGAATGTTATTTATTCATCTAATATTCTTTTATTTCTCATACTACTGCAAATTTTTTGATCTTTGGGGCCACATAAACATTTATTGCTTTAACATTTATTCTAAAATATCTGCAATCTCCAACCTTATGTCCAAAGTTAGTACAATAAAAACAATGACCATAAAAGAAATTTACATACCTCAGAGTGAATGATCTTATTTTTGGTGTATAGCTTATGAATTCCTACCTTGACTAATCATGATCATGATTAAGGATTATCTATGCATTACACTCTTCCTTCTTCATACAACCTTTAATGACTTCTACATAACTTTTTCTATTTTCTTCATTCTTCATTTCTGGAAGCCTAGAATGCTTCTCTTCATTCACTACTGTTTATGTGGATGTTTCTATCTCTTCAACGTTCTTGTTGATCTTGACGACTTTGACTCTTTGTGTGACAACTTGTTTTTCAAGCTTCTAAACCTCTTCTTCTTTCTTCATTATCTAAGAATTAATGACTTCTTCTGTTCTCTTTGCTTCTTCAAGTTGGATTTTCAATGTAATTATTTCTTCTTCGATTCTTTTCTCTTCTTGATCAAACTCTTCCTCAATATGGTTTAAGTGATCATTTATTTCCTTGATATGATATGTCAATATATTTTCTCTCTTTTATGATTCTTCTTTTTGTGCTGCTATGTTGGCTTCTAAAAACAACTTTTGATATTCTAGAGTTTCTTCAATTCTTTTGGCCTATTCTAGTTTATCTCTTAAATTCTTGATGACCTGTTGAGCTTCTTCGGAACCTTGAGCATTTTTTTTTTGCTTCATCAATTCTTTATTAAGTAACTTGTTTTCTTTTCTTTCTTTCTTTAGTCCATATAATGCACCGATCATTTCCGCTTCATAATCGTCTTCCATTTTAATTGGATTTTTTGTCTCATTACCTTCAGGTCATTCAATTCCAATATGTCCATGTTTTTCACAATTAAATCAAAACAACATACTTTCGTTGATTACGTACTCTTCTTCTTATGAATCTATCTGACATGATGAATATCTTTCCTCTTGATCTGTACCTTCATCTTCTTTGAAATTCTATGACTCTGTGTTGGGTTAAGAATAGATGTTATGTAACTTATCCCAAATTTCTTTAGCTAATGAACACTTACCCACCTCTTCTATTACCATATCAAGTTATCCTTCCCAGATGAAATTCATTGCTATTTTTTTATTCTTCTCCAATTCCTTCTTGGATGCAGTGTTTAATTTCTTTCTAGTATTGTATCTTGTCACAGTTGAATACCAGATATCATATCTGTGTGCCTCTAAACAAGTTCTTGTCCTTATGCTCCACGACTCATACTTTAGACCATTATTACCATTAAACAATGGTACTCAATTATTAGTATATTCCATGATCTCCTTCCACTGGTTAAACTATCTCTTGAAGGAACCTTGCTCTAATACTAATTGTTGGATTACTAAGAAGGGGGGTGAATCAGTAATGAGCAATTTATACCACTTATTAATCATGTTTACCACAATGTATATTCCTTTAACTTATTTAACAATGTTCATCAGTTCATCATTAATATTTTATTGCATCATATAACATTAACATCCATCAGTGCATAATAAACAATAATAGTCACATCCACACAATGCACAATACACCAGTATTTTACATGGAAAAGCAATGCAGTAGAAAACCATGGAATGATTTTCTTATATGTCTTTAAGAATTAAATTTAAGTAGGCACCAACTTCCAATTCTCCAGCTCCAACTGGAAGGAGGATCCAACCCCTTAGTTTCTCAGGATACAACCTGAGGGAAACTCCAACCCCCCAATTCTCTGGCTACAACCAGAACAAGGCTACAAACCCGTATGTTCTTTGGATACAACCGAAAGGTGACTACAACCACCTAGTTCTCATGCTCCAACCTAAAGTAAGCTTCAACTCCCCGATTCTCTGGCACCAACCGGAAGGAGGCTACAACACCCTCTCCTTACCCCATCCATCCAGTTTGAAATATAAATTCCAAATGTAGAAAACTTGTCACCGAATCAAACACCGTCACTGTCAACCTGTCACTATCAACCTATAACAACTTGTAACAATCAACCTGCACCAAACAACATGTACCAACAACCTGTAGCAACCTATAACAAATATATGTACCAACACAAGTGCATCAACTATGCACAACACAACCTGTCACATCAACATGTCTCATCAATCTCATCAACCCATCAGATATCTTCACCAAGATAAATCACTGAGACAACTCTCAACCATATGCACAATATCACCAAGAAGTGCATCAACCAAGACTACTTACAAACATCAACAAGATGTATCACAATCAAGATGTTCTTCTAAAAGTATACCAAGTCATATATGCCACATCATCCATAAACCTTGTGCCAACAATACTACTAGCAAGTGCCTCTAACAATGTACAAAATATGTACCAATCAGACATCAACTAAAGATCGAACTATAACTCATCAAGATGTACCAACATCAACATACCATACACCTCATGTATGTGTCACTCATCGACTATCTGTCCCAACTTGTATTTCAATCATATACCAAATACATATACCAATATAACCATCAAAATTTCTCTAGAAATACATCACACTATCCATAACCAAATACCATAAACACTCACATCAAATCATGTGCGAAAACCTCACTGTTATGCAGCCTCAAGTGTGTACCAATCATATATCAACACCACTAAAAAAAGCCTCTCACAATGTACCATAAGATATACCAATAAGACTTAAATATGCACCAACAATATACTTCAATAGATCTTCCTCAAAACCATTCTACAACAAGCCAAAATTCCAAGATGACATCCAACCGATTTACAAGAAAAACCCTAAACCTAATTCATAGATTCAACACTACACATATGAAAACGATACCTTTTTCTTCATGTAGTTGTGGATCTATTATGGATCTATTTTTGTAGCCATGATTCTATTGCCATGATTTTGTTGCCACGATTTTGTTGCTGCAGTTATGCTGCCATGATTTTTCTATTGTGGTTCTCCTACCATGATTCTGTTGTTGCAGTTTTGCTGTTGTGATTTTTTTTCCTCAAATTTTCTACCGCAATTTTTCTGCCACAAATTTGCTTCCACAAATTTTATATATCAATAATACCTGCCAAATAACCTTTCATATAAGGATATTTAATTATGCTAAAAAAAATAGGTGCAAATAGGAGACCATTTCTCTCTTATTTATACTCTCCAAGTAGCTTCCTTAAGGGGTTACCTTCTAACTAACTTTACTCAACTTCATTCTTCTAGGGATAACCCACTTCTAACCACTTGTCCACTTACAACCACTTTATCCACAAATAGTAATATCCCCACTAATAGTAAACTCACCACTTCTTGTTGCAACCACTTTATTATTTAAATAATTTATCTTTTCAACCAATTTGACTACTTTATTATTTAAATAATTTCTCTTTACTCACAACTTATTGTTGCAACTAACTTTCCTATAATTAGTCAACTCATAACGTATTTTCCCTTAACTAACTTCTTGTTGCAACCAGTTTATTATTTAATTTATTTCTTGGTCAACCACTTTGACTATTCAATCTTCTCATCACAACTACTTTACCATAATTACCAAACACACAACTTCTTGTTGCAACTAATTTATTTTTAATTATTTTCTTAATGCAACAACTATACCCATGATTAATCATAGTTACCATCAATTTGACTACTACACTTATTCTTGGAGCTTCTAGAATAATTGACTTCTTTGACCTTCTAGGGGATTCTATATAACTCATGAGGGTTCTCCAACTTTGCATGGCCATAAATCTCTAACCGTGAGGAGTTATGTGACGTTCCACATATGATAGGAAATAGGATGACCTATACTATCCATATATAATAGTATTACCTGCAAATACATTGATCTTCATACCTTCATACCTCAACTAAACTTGGGGACCTTACCCATACATTTGGAGCTACAAGACATACTCAAGGGTTGACATCAATCTCTAAGTGTTGACATCAATATACAATATCACTCTCCAATGGTTGACATCAATAAAAACCAACAATCGAAGCCAATTATCCATCAATCTAAACCAACTGTCTCACATGTAATTCAGATTATAATGATTAAGCATGTATATGAAATGCACGTGGACTTATTATAACCTATGGTTGGTTGTAAGGTACGGTTTTTTCATGGGATATTTTGATTGATGATAACCTAATATGAGTAGGAATGTCATCATCATATTAAAATGTTGATGATGTTGATTGCATACCACCTTATGAGGATAAGGTAGAATGATTAATGAAATTTTGATCTAAAGTCTAGTAAATGAGGTGCTTGGACATTTCCAAGTGACCAGTGGATCATATTGACATCCAGAGGTGAATGGTAGAGATATAGGTATGTCTTGGTAGGAAATTGGTAGTGAGAGGGAGTCTAGGAAAGAATTTCCTTTCTAGAGGCCTGATGGTTATTAATTGAATTGAGGCATGAAGAGAAATTAGAATGGTTTCTTTTCTTCCTTGGGTAATGTTGTAGTTACCTAGGTGCATTTGCTGATTTGTGGAATGCTTTGTAGAAAATAGGGAAAGAGTTCTTATTATTTATTGTTGTCAAGTAAAGAGGGTAGCATAATTATGATTATCCTTATGATACTTGTCATGTGATTGACTATAATATCTCTCCAAAGAAGGTTGATATTGAGATCAGACATTTATGAATGGATGATATAAATAAATGCAAGTGGTGCACACACACACACACACACACATGCAAGTGGCACACACACACACACACACACACACACACACACACACACATATGCTTGAAATCATGATATGACTATTTGAGTAAGAGGGAAGTAAGGAAAGATATGTACTTTCTAGATCTAAATAAGGACATGGATGCATGGTTGACCCTATGTAGAAGGGTCTAAACTATCTTGTTTAAATAATAGATTGAGGAAGTTTTACTTCACATTCGGGAAAAGTTGGCATAAAATGATGAAATACCAAGGAGAAAGGATGCTATGTTATTATGAATAAGAGGGAACGTGATTGTGCATTTGGTATTTTCATGTAAAGAATTGTGAAAAAATCATGAGTGAAATAATTTAAGTGTGTCTATTGTAGACACACAGTATGTCAATGGAAGGGGTTAAGTGCATGGAAGCATAGTTTGAAAGGAGGTTGATAACATAAAGATACATGCTTGAATGTATATTTGGAATCCATAATAAGGATGCATGATTATATTCCTTATGGAATATTGGGTAAACTTATGAAAGAATGAAGTTGATATTGACTCGGTTTAGGATTATTTCATAAAGTGAGGAATATGCAACAAGGAAAGTTGCATGTTGAAGGAGTTCATTGGTGAAGAATGATGTAAAGAGATATGTCAAGAGAACAAAGTCATAATATTAATGACTGTTATAAAATTAGGTAGTGGGTTGTAGGCCTACTTGTATAAGAATCTTATATTACATTTTAAAATGTAATGCATGCATGAAGTGCATGTAAGTGAATGATTGATCACTTTGATTCCAATTATGGTTGAGGTCACATATGCACTTCCATGATGTTGAATTGTGAACTAATTTTGGATGATGTAGTATGGTGCTACATCCTAGAAATTTCAAAATGAAGACTTGGCTTACACATCCCAACGAAGACAATAGGAACATCCTAGAATGAGGTGAATTGCCTGTGAAATAAATGAGAAAAGGAGGAACATTTTCCTCACTTTAAAAACTCTGATTTGCTTAACAGAGTTGTAAAGATTAAAAATAAAAGTTGTGAAAGAAAGGAAAATAAACAAATGAATATGTTTAAAAAGAATGACCCTGGTTAAAATCCATGTTATGCATAGGCAGTGAAGCCTTGCAAATAGTTCAGTAGAATTGAAAATTTATGATTGTGTAAAGGAGTTGTAAAAAGGGAAGAGTCCCTTAACTCATTTCTTATTTCTTATTAGGTTTCTTTGGATGAGGAAATTGAAATTCTACTCATGTGTGGATGATTCCAACATGATAATGTTGATGGATGTAGGATACTAAAACAACTAGAATATTTTGTGAATACACTAGTGAGCACATTGATGATATTTTGGTAGAGTACACATAGATATGCTAGGACATATTTGGAAAAAATTCTTTGTTGAATTAAATTTTATAAGACATGATTTTTAATTTAACATGAAAACTGATATAATTGTAATTGTAATAACACATGTTATATGCAAGAAATTATTGAAATTTTCTAGGAAGGAAAACTACCAATGGTGGACAACCTCAGGTTGAGGATAAATGCAAGAAGGATGATGTTGAAATGATTGATGAAGGGACTTTGGGAGTCCTCGTGAAGTATCCCTAATGAGGTAATGTCAGAGAGAGTATTGGCAGTCGGAGCACGTATAAAATTATCATTCCATGTGGCATGAGGATTGAAGGGGATTGAATAACAATCCTTTCTGAAATGTTGTATTATTTTGGTGATGATATGCATGTTTTTTTGAGTGGTAGTTGCATGTCATTAATACCGAAGTAGGGTATGATTCAAGAAAAGAACCTGAAGGATAGAGAAAGGAATATCTGGTAGTCAAGGATGACTGAAATATTTGCAAGAAATTATTGAACAGATGTGTCATGAATACATTGACCAATCGGAAATGATTGGGAACAAAATTTCTCATAAGAAGCGCATTGATCAAATGCATTAGGGAAATGTGTGTTTGAATGAGAGGGCAGGTATGGGGCTACCTAGTATGAAAGGAAGAACTTCAAATGTCCTACCATAAATATGAAATAGAAAGAAAGGAAACATGGGTGGCCATGAACATTGGCACCCTAACTTTCAACAAAGAATGGATGCTAGAATACATGTATATGAAATTTTAATTCCATAAAATATATGTTGATCTGAGGTTATGATATACTAAAAGACAGAAGAATAGTCCTACTATAACAATGAAAGTGGATAGATAAGCCATATGATGATAGGTTGGTTGAGTTCCAACACACCATGGAAGAGTGCCTAACATGAAAAGTATGGTTATCTAAAATCAATACAAGGGAGAATTGTGTATGAGTGTGGCCATGAACATTGACACATTGATTAAATTCATTTAATGTTTGATTTCATTTATAAAATATTGGTTGTTGAAATGATGCATTTATATCATTCAATAAATAAATGTGATTTAATTGTTAGTATACACAATTTTTAAAATGTTTGGAAGCCACTCAAAGTGTGCAATGAAAACGTATGTGCATGATAACTAAAAATTTGTTTGGATATGCTATGATGGAATTGAAAGAAGAAGGATCTTGGATATGGTAGTGTTGTAAGCCCATGAGGAATACCAATGCCTATTGAGTGAAATTGTTATGATAAGGAAATCTCATACTTGTAGAATCTAGTTCCTGTATGGAACATATCTGAAAATGAGAATGCAAAATTTAAAATATGTGGGTAAGAGATTTTAAAAGTTTATTAAACTGATGATAACATCTCACATTTACTATATGCATGTGATGTAGGTGAGATGAAATATTTATCTTGGAGGGATAGGTGATGGATTTCAAACTAGAAACCATGGAAGAAGGCTATTGTTATGACATGCAAACCCTGTAATAAATTGTGATTGCCATTAAGAATATCATTTTGTGGTAACACAGGCTAGAGGGACACATTGATAGATCAATTCACAGGGATGCATTGACTTTAAGAATCGGTGAAGTCTTGAAAAATATTCTTGTGTGAGAAATCCTTGGCAAGGCAAGATGGAGAAATCCTCTTTCTTCGAGGGAAGGAAGAGGAGACTCTGATAAACTTGTAATTTTTTTATCTGAGATCATGCGCACAATGGGTATGTCAAGGAAAATAGTGAGCTAATTAAATATGAAAACCATATCGATGCATATCCATGAACTGCATAGACATGTATTGTGTTGATATGTAAAATTCCTATTGAACAACAATAAAATGTTTTTGCATGAGATTGTGACTAGTATGCTTGTTGTTTGAAATTGTTGTAGGCATGTTCTTAGATTCTAAGAATCTAGAAATGACCAAACCAGGAAGAGGGAAAACATTGTCGAAGATACTCAAATATGAAGGTATGGTAGGTGTTGCTAAGATGCAAAGAACATTGAAGACAATGTTCCTTTCAGGGGGAGGGGATTGTAATACGCATATTTCGCACATATTGTAATTAATCATGATTGATGATTTCCATGCAATAGAATATAAACATTGTAAATGTATTATTATTTAAGTCTAAATGCCAACAACTAGTTGTGGGGGTGAAGCCTTGAAAGTACTGGCCATGATACCACTTGAGGAAAGAATGAGGGAGCCTATTCAGGGGGGATTCATTATTCTAAGATGACCCAAATCCCCTTACTAAGATATTTAATTTTGAAAATAATTATTCCAGTTTCCTAGTTTTGAAAAAACTCAGTTAATGAGAGGGGGATGGTATTTGAAAAACCAACCACCCACAATGAATAGAAGTATGGAAGATCTAGCTAAAGAAGAAGAAAAATTGTTAGCTAGCATTTCCACATAGTACTATTTACTACATCCCATATTGACCCCATGGGTTCCTTAAGAAAAATAAAAACAAAGCAACATATTGAGAACCTTCCCAAGCAGTTACGAGAAGAGAAAAGATGAATGAGGGGTCTAAGAATAATTTAAGTGAAAGAGAATGGGAAAGATTCATGAGTTTGGGAGGAGAATTTTCTTGCAAGACCCTTATGTGGGTCAATATATCCAACCTGATCTAAGAGGTCATGAGCTTGATACTTGAAGTGGAATATGATAGACCTCAATGAGGCCTGGGCTAGGTGGGTTAGAGGATATTTTCACCAAGAGTGTAGTAGTATTCACATACCAATCTCCCTAACAACATGAGTGAATTCCCTCATGGTATCATGGCCTGGCACGGGGGTGGCATGCTGCCAAAGTTACAAAGAATGAAGAACCTATGTTTGGGTGGAAAGGTGAACACCCACAATCAATTGGCTGGAAAATTTTTGTAACAGATGAGTATATCCTTTACTTTGTGTAATTTAATGAAAACCAAATAAATTATGTGTGTAGTTGATATGAAATATAAATTCTTGGTTAATGGTGCTAAAGTTCATTTTTGAGGAAAGTTATTAAACTTGAAGTGATGGGAAAAATGTATGGATGGTTGTATCCTATAAGTTGTACTCATGAATGATTAAGTCTATTGTAGTATTGAATTCATGTATTGTTGTAAATTTGTATGGTTGAAATGATCCCTTGCAATATTTTTCAAGTCTAATACATTGTGAAGATTGCAAGTATCTAAATGGATATCTAGCAAGGTATTAAACTTCTTCGAAATGATAGTGGTAGAATTTCTCTAAATCTGGGAAAGGTCTTTTCATAGTCGTAGAATCTTAACCCATGTGAAACCCTCTAACTTGAAGTAAAAATTTGCAGGATGCAAACATTCATCGAAAATTATGAAGAAATATTGTCTTATCCCATTAGGAGTAAAGGCGAAGGCCAAGAAGGCCTAGTAGTCCCTGGAAAAGACTTAGAATATTTCCTAAAACGGATAAGTCCAACATCATAATGTTTTCCTACAGAAATCCCAATGTATGAATTGGGGATGATCTTATTCATTGATCTGGTCATGCATATAGAACTCAACCCTTAATTTGGGAGGAATTTTTCATTAGGAGTACGAGTCCTTAAATGGTCCAATATTTTGAATGAGGAGTTTCGACGATGACGTTGAAAGTTTTGAGATAGACAAGAACCATCAGATCTTCCAAGAGGAGCCTTGATGATATTTGGGCCATTTATTATAGTGGCATCGTCGTCGGGAGTAGAAGGTTGGTGAGGTTGATTGTTGTCCAGAGAATGTCGATGATGATAAAGGCCTAAGATAGTTGGGGGGGTCATCAATTTGCATGAGGGCTAGTAAGTGTTAGCCATAAATTGTGATTGATCTAAAATGAGAGTGAGAAAAGTGGACATGATTTCATGTTATCATGGATTTTCATTTTGGGAGCCAGCGTGTCCCAGTGATGACAAGTGTCACTAGAGAATTGGATGATGGGATGAAAGTGGACCCCATTGGGTGAAGGGTTTCTTGGGACCTTCACTTTAATAATATCCATTAGATCTACAGACTAGGATATATAGACAGTTTGTACTAGATGCATCATCATTAAAATATAGGAGGATGGAAAAATTCGATGATGCTCCAAGAGCACCGGCGATGACAAGAAAGGCATTGAAGATGATGAGGTCAGGAGACTAACGAAAACCATTGATCCATTAGATGTGATGACTATGAAATTTGGACCGTTAGATCCATATGTATCATCATTGAAGCATGGGAGGTTAGTAAGGTTGTGTGTTGGCCAAGAGTGTCAACGACGATGAAGGCATGCAGAAGATATGAACCGGTAATCGATGGAGGGATGAGAAGTAACCTCAGTCATAGATCGTTGTGGGTCCCACTTAAGTGAGGAAAAAGGGATAACGATGTCATGATAATGCAACATGGCAGTTTCTTTCATGGATTGACATGTGCCATCTCGTAATTGGTAGAAATGACTAGGTGTGAATTCTTTCCAGTTTTGATTCTAGGGACAGGTGTCTTAATCCTAACTGTCAAATCTGGAGGTTAGGAGATATTGACCATTGACATTGGTAACTTATTCATTGGGATTATATGATTGGTGAAGTGTGTGAAGTCCCATAGTGTTGAAGATGATAGGGGTCATGAGAAAGAACGAGGGACATTTATTTAGTCAGAGGTGATGATGATGAGATTTTGACCATCAGATCTAGATGTGTCGTCGTTAGAGCATGAAAAGTCATTCTGGTCTCATGCTGGCCAAGGGTACCAATGATGATAAAGGAAGATGAATTTATATGAGTAAATCCATCCAATTTTTTGTGAAAAAGTGTCATCACTTAAGAGGAGGCACCCTATGCCCTGTGGTGATGTCTCATACAATAGGTGGTCCATGTGGAATTATAGATTGTACCACTTGTTATGGGAATTTAGAATTTCAAGGAAACAATTCATGATGCAATATGAGTGCCACATTCCAGCTAGTATGTCATGAGGCTGGCATGTATTGCTATAGTATTAGGTACATGGTGGAAACATTGGCAGAGGAAATAGGTGGGTGGAAAACAAGAGACTATTTTCCTTAGATTCCATCAAAGGAATCATATCCACCATTGTATTTGTTAGGATTATTTTAATGAAGGAATACCTAGGGTCATAGGGGCTATCAATTTGAAAAATACAAGAACATAGGATTTGTACCATTGATCGGTAAATGACTGTGATGTAATGACAATTGTTGATCCCCTGTGCATTGTCATCGAGAGTGGGAAGTTGGTGAAGATGAGGTATAGACTCCAAAGTGTTGACAATGAAGAAGATTCAGGGATAAACAATATCCATTGACCGATGGGAAGACAAGGAAGGAATGATAATTGTTGATCTATTTTAGATTCCACATAACCACATAAAAAGTGATTAAATGAAGGGAATTAATATATGTGTACGATGGAGGTGCCAACAGGGTATATGTTGTTGATTGCTATTTCCTGAGAGTCATTATATATAGGAGATGAATCCCATTAGAGTTCACCATTCGATCTTGGTAATTAGGGTGATTTATAATCTATAGGAGAAGAACCATGACAACACTGAAGGTTGTTCCAAGTAATTGGGGTCATAGATTTAGAGAGTCGATGGGCTAGGTGGAACATGCCAGGTCAATGCCATGAGGGAGGGAAGGAATTTATAGGAGCCACGTGGATTCCATTTTTCATGAAGTGGCCTTTGGACCAATGCAAGTCTAAGAAACTTTGGAAGGCCATATGTTTTGATATAAGGCTCAGATCTTAGTGTAATTATGATTTTTGGAAATATCTTGACAAGTTAAAGATGATGGTGCCCTCGAGAAGAGGTTTGGATATGGTTAAATAAAAGTGAAATTTTAATACCCCATCAACCTAAGTAAGGACTAGGGTTCGTGTGTATTACAATAAATAAGGATGTAGAGATAAATTTATGAAACATTGTTAGATTAAATTTTCTATAAGTGTTGATTTTAACGATGAAGTGGAATTGAATGTAGTCAACCATGATGTATGTGCAATAGTGCTTGGAATCCCTTGCATGTATATTACATATGAAATATTCATGTGGGGGGGAAATAAATATCGACTGATCAAGGATCAAAATTCCTAGATCGTTAATGCGCATAAAGGATAGTCAAAGATCTCACTGGTAAGTTCCGACCAATCAAGAAACTTGATTAGTTCTAGTAAGAAATATGCTTTTCTTTTCTTAGGAAAAAATAAATCTGATAATGAGTCAATGAGAGTGAAGAAATCCATGGAGGGGTGTACTAAAGAGAAGAAACATCAATTAGAGGATTTTCTACATGAATATAGAGGAGTGTTCCAGGAGCCTAAAGGGATACCAACTATGAGGGAAGTGGTGCATGAAATCTAATTATTGAGATTCCCCCTTGCCAAATATTGGTATATATAGACATTATGTTCTGGAAGCGAATGAAGTAAAGAAGCAATTATAGAATTTGTTGGAGCATGATTTTATTTGAAAAAGTACTCACCTTGTGGGTCACCCATCATAATTGTTCCCAAGAAGGAAGGGACTTGGATAATTTGTATCGAGTATAGGGCATTGAACAAGATTAAACTGAAGAATCAGTACCCCCTGCAAAGGATCAATGATCTATTGGACCAATTGCAACATGCCAAGTACTTCACTAAGATGGATTTGAAATCAGGATATAACAAGGTATGAGTAAAAGAAGAAGATACATAGAATATTGCCTTCAAGACAAGGAAAGGTTTGTATGAGTAGTTGATTATGTCATTCTATTTATGCAACACACTGGCTACATTTATGAGACTAATAAATGTTTTTTTACGCCCTTATTTATATTCATTTGTTATTGTATATTTGGATGATATATTGGTTTATAGTGCTACTTGGGAGAATCACATGTAACATCTTATGCAGGTGTTAGAGACTCTGAAAATGCACCAACTGCTAGCCAATATCAAGAAATTCTAGTTGTCTCATTAATGTTTGGTGTATTTGGGGCATGTGATCGGTGGAGAAGAGCTTAAGACAGATCTCACAAAGATGGAGACCATCATCAAATGTCCAATTCCTATAAATTTTACTGAATTTAGGAGTTTTGTTGGGGTTGCACAATACTTTTGAAAGTTCATAGCTCTGTTTTTAGTGGTAGTTGCACCCCTCCATGTGATAGCATTGAGTGGTAAGAGTTTCTAGTGGGGAAATAATCAGTAGAAGGAATTTGATGAGTTGAAAAGAATGAACAATCAAGCACCAATGCTCACACTACCAAACTTGGAGAAGCACTTCGAAGTGGAGACAGTTACAAGTGGGTATTCCATGGGAGAAATATTGATGTAGGGAGGAAGACCCATATGCTATCATTCTAAAGTGTTTCATGGGTTCATTCTCAAATACCCTACCTATGAAAAGGAGTTATATGCCTTGATACAAGTTTTCAAAATGTGGAAGAACTATTTGATCGAAAAGGAGACCATCATACACGCAGATAACCATCTAGAAAAGTATTTTCAAGCCCATAGTAAGCTACAACAAACAAGGCATTACAAGTGGATGTGGTTTCCACAAAAATTTAATTTGGTCATAAAGTATAAGAAGGGTAGCACAAATAATTTGGCATGCATTCTTTGATGACCAACCACATCCAATATTACAACTTTGGGAACTCTGATGCACATGGATACTTTTACCCATTATGCATATAAATAGGCATACACATAATATAAGGACTTCAAGTAGGCATTTCAAAATCTACAAGGCCAAATTCATATAGAAAAAGTTGATGGAAAGGTTTAATATGAATTCTAGAATGGTTTAGTATACAATCTCCACAAACTCTATGTTCCTAAGGGTGAGCGATTGAATTAATATTATCATAGAGGATCACACATCCAAGCTTGTAGGATGTTTTGGTGTTGGGAAGATAGTTTCCAACTTATAGAGGTATGTGTACTGGCCCGGAATGAAAGAAGATGTAGCACAATATATTATAGGATGTATACTTTGTTGCATAAATAAGCCCACTAACATGACGCAGGGTATACACCATCCCTTACCCACTCGACCTTGGGAAAGTATTTCCATGGATTTTTTTGGAGGTTTATCAACAACCAAGAAGGGACATGAATATTTATTTATGGTATTTCATAGGTTCAACAAAATGTGCATTCTCATGCCTTGTAAAAATACCATCAAGTGACAAGAAGTAGCAAACATGTTCTTTGAACAGGTTTGGGTGCACTTTGGGATACCAAGGAGAATCATTTTAGATAGTTATACTATATTTCACATTGGATTTTGGAATACATTGTGGGAGAGGATGAAGACTAAGTTGAAGAGGTATACAAAATCCCATCCACAAACATATGGACTAATAGAAGTAGTCAAAAGGAATTTGGTTCATCCTTTTAGAGGTTACAATTAGAAGACTCTGAATACCTGGGATGAAAATCTAATCTATATACAACACTCTTATAATAGAGTATTCCATACTTCTACTGTCAAGTCACATTTTGAAAAAAAAATTGTATATTTTCCACCTTCATCATTAGAAGTGGTATATGGACATTAAGGAGGAGTGAGGGAGGAACTCACGTGACATGCATTAAGATAATATTTTTTTTTAGAAGATAAGGCAGATCCATTTGCAAGTACAAGAGACATTGAATAAGTCACAAAATAAGTACAAGTCTATACATGACCAACATATAACATATATAACATTTATAATGGGAGATAAAGTATGGTTATAGCTAAATAAGGAAAGATACAGAATATCAAGGCTCTGAGGTATGGTACTTTTGAGGTATTGGAAAAGGAGGTAGATAACTCCTATAGACTCAATCTACCCCCATACATACACATTTACTCATTAGTGAATGTGGAGAATCCCAAACTCTATGAGCCTTCCATGTTGGATCAAGAGGAAGATCATGTCCTACCTTCCATAGAGAACTTAGCGCTAATGTTCAAGCAAAGCGATAAGAGTACACTGTTTTACAAAAGTGGTCCAAAACTACAAAACATGGACAATATGACATTTGGGATATTGGGTTGAAATGACAACTTCCAGGAAAAGCAAAGTGGTACTCCAAGGAGAAGGTAGAGGAAAAATTTCCTCACCTCATTCAATAAATCTTTTGGGGACTAGAATCATCCCTAAATGGGGAGGTATGATATATATTAGATAATTATATTATTTTACATCTATTTCAATCCTTTCAGAGTGAAAACAAATGGAGGAATCAACTTGTATGAGCATTTTAGTGTCATGTCCTAGTCTGGAAAATTAGGGTCTGAACCTTCTGGGGCCATTTTAAGGAATAAAATGGATTTTTTTGGAGTTATTAATATCATATCATAGCTAGGACCTAGTGGCACTATTTTACACGTCGATTCATTTCTAATGGTGAAAAAATCACATCATTCAAAGCTCATATGAAAAAGCGATGTCTCTCACAAGTTGACCTACTATTTTGACCACCGTGGTACAAGAGGATGCCACATTATCCCCCATTTCTCATTCATATGGGGTTAGGAAAATGAGGGATTTAAATAATATTCTATAAGGTTCAAAACCCTACCATAATTTTGGGTTCAAGAAGTCAAAAACCTAACCCTAGATGGCTATTAGACTATGTGCCATTCTTTTGCATGGTATATTGTTCCATAGTTGAGAAGAACATATGAACATGGTATTCTGTGAGCAAAACATAGGATGACAGATTCTGTAGAATCCATACAATCCATAGGTCAAATGAAACTCCATGGATAGTTCCTCTTTCTTTGTGTTTGTACCATTTATATACTAGAGAAAACACAGCAGAGTAGCCTCACATTCTAGTTGGGTTTTCTCTTGTATTGGGTTTCCTAGGTCATATATTATGTCTATTTGTTGATGGTGTTATTTTACTTTAATGTTCTCTATTTTATGCCTTTTATATATTTCATGAATAAGAAAAAAATAGGTAACTAAATATTATGTAGATCGAAAGGAAAAATAGCCTTGATAATAAAGATTTCAGTATTTTATTAGATATGTTTTGATGAACTATTCCAATGGAATATACATGGAATTTTATAGGTCAACCACTTACTATATCCCATGCATATATCCAAAAATGTTTCATCTTCTTTATGGAGGCACGCATCATGGAACAAAAATGACATAATGTTTTTTAGGAGAGATCGTATTGCTTCGAATTCTAAAAAAGGACATCGGCCAAGAAATGAAACTAGATGAGAAGTTGGTCCCTCTTGGTCTTTTAAATAAGGTGATGTCCCATGGATTTTAAAGGACTATGATCTTTATATGGAGAATGATGTTATATTCGGAGTGAACTAACCTTATTTACTATGATGTTGTTTCACTATAGAAAATCATTTGTAGGGGTTGAAATCACATGACCATCTGAACCTTCTAAGGGTATGTATGTTGAATACACATGATTCTTTTAGTTCTAGATGGACATCGATAAAAATATGTTATCCACTCGTAGTTTTATGGAAATTAATTATTTGTTTGTATATTTTGTAGTTTCATTATCCTTTGTTCATGTGTGGTTGTGTGAACGATGACTTCCCCTAGTCCCCATGAAATTCCATATTGAAATCATCTGCATTTGTACGTTGGATCACATCAAGGGAGATTCACATGTCTAGCATTACATGGTGGCACCTAGATATAGTTGATATTGTTTGTATGTTTGAGAAGGAATTTTCCACGAGTTTTATGGACTTGCAAGTCCATATTCTAATTCACCTACCTGATGAGGTTTAATTAGTTGCAGTGATATCATGTCATTGGATGTTATTCTTAGGGAGGTACATGAAAAACTTGAAGGAGTTTGTTCAACAAAGGGAAAAATCAAAGAGCTTTATGGAAGAGGGGTACATAGTATATTATGCCAGTGAGTACATCAAGAAAATTGATGACACATAATGGGTATTCATTTGTAATGACCATCAAGATGAGGATAAAAGGGAAGGGGAACTACTCTAAATGAATAGAAAAAGGTGCTTGATAAATAGTAATCTAGTTATATGTTATCAATTTAGTACAGAGAAATTGTTTACATTGAATATGATAATATATATTTCATCCCATGAATTTTTTTTTTTGAATTATTTTATACATCAACGAATTTATAATTTTTTATGCCATCATTAAATTCATTCTTTAAGTTGATAATATGTAATTTCTCTCATGCTATTCATTTTGTATTTTTCTATACATCAAGAGATTTTGAAATAGATGCCATCGATAAAAAAATTCTTTACAACGTGGAGTCAACGTGACCATGGCTTGCATTGTATGAAGGGAAAAGAAGGAAATGGGATAGTGAATGGAAATAATTTAGAAGGATGAAAGGTAGAACCATGCATTATCCTGATCATTTAAAAGAAAATATGTCAAAAATATGTCCCAACAGTTGGGTAGCTAACAAGATACAAGAGAAATATGAGGTGTTCATTCATAACCCACACAGAGAATATCTAGATGATGTAAACATAGGGATCACGTGAAAAAAATATGTAATAACCTCTCTGATTACCATGTTATATTTACAATATGGCACATTTTAATTGTAACACATATTATTTTTTTAATAATGCTTTAGTTATTAGACATATGACACCGTCCTATGTTCACATTTTTATAGGTGCATTTCTTCCCATCTATGTGGGAATATGGACATCATTTTCACACTGAGTATGCTAATGAAGGTCATTTCACACAAGATTGTGGAGTGGAGGTCGAGTTTGACCAATACAGTCATGCTAGCCACCGTGATGAAAATCGGATAGAGGGTAAGTTAGGTTACATTAGAAAGATACAAGAGATCATGCAAGTGGAATTCTCATCGTTTCAATGTGTTATTTTTTGTTGCAAATGGTGGGATACCTTTGATCATATAAATGTAAAGGAATATTATGATAATGGTCTAATATGTATTAACTCTAAAAATATTTTTGTTGAAAGTAAGGAGCCTTTTGTTTTTCCAAAACATTGTAACCAAATGTTTTTTTTTACCCAGATGTGTTTTATGGGGGTTGGTGGTTGATATTGAGACATGATCCAATATTTAAACACATTTTTTAGAACAACAATATTACAATGCCAATCGAGGAATATAACCAGGGTGATAGCAACGAAGACTAGTTTGCATATGATTTGTTTGAAAATTTATATTGTGGATGTGGCATTTTATTATGGATATCTATAATGGACAATTATTCTTTTTTTTCCTTCATTTTATATTGATGTTGGATATGAAAAGTTAAAAACCATTTACAAATACCATATTGAAAATACATTAAATAGACGTATGCTCATAAGATTTGGTTTTGATATATTTTCATTGTCATATTTATTTTTTAAGATAGCAAATTTATGGTGTATTGTATTAATCAAATATGTTTATGTTAAGCTTTGAATTACTAAGCATTAACTGATATATCACAAATTTGGTGGCATAAAATAGTAAATATTTATTTTAAATTATATTTTAAATCAAAATTGTTCGAGAAAATCAAAATTCAAATAAATATATACTTACTTTCATGAAACATCTAAGGACAACTCCAACAAAATAAGTTCGTATAACATCTACTTGTGGTGTACTTTGAATTACTAACTTTGATGGCATTCCCCACCTTAACTAGTGCAACTATCATGGCCTTCACCTATTCCACCCCATCGTTTCATTTTCTATTGATATAAACTTATATTAATAATTATTTTTTCATTCTCCTTAAAATAAGTGACAATATAGGAAGGACATGGAAATTCTAAAAGAGTTTTTTTCTAGATCCGAGACAGAACTAAATTTTTTTTTAATGATATGCACTTATCTAAAAGTATAGAAACCTTTGTCAATTTTACTATTTCTTAAAATAATAATTATAAAATCTTGGGTGATATTATTTTTTAACAAAATATTCATAAGATATGTATTAGAGTAAAAAATTGTGAAACCTTTTCATAAAAAGTGTTTAGATCAAAATGTATTATTATTTTAAATTTAATTAAATAATTTCATATTATAATAGTTGGATAATATAAATTAATAAAAAAAATGGAAATATTAAATATTAACAAAATATAATCATTGTCATTTTAGTTAACAATTGTATTATAAATTTGTCTTGTTATCTTTTAATAATAACTTATTATTAGTGAATAATTATGTGATAATGTTTGTATTATAATATATGAAAAAGACACAATTATTCAAACCATAATCATTTCACTAATAATATTTAAGTATTTTTATTTCTAAACACTTTTAATCAACACATTATATCTTGTTGGACAATAAGTAATTCACCTTGAAAAACAATTAAACAATATATGTAATTCATGGTTATAACGTTTTGCAATCACAATCTAAATTAAACACTTTCATAAAAGTAAAGTTAAACATTATATGGAAACTATAAATTTAAATGAGTGATACATATCAAATTTCACTTAAAAAATAGAGAAATCATTAACAATGTTCGTCATTAACATACTCATATTACATTTTATAAATCAAACAATAACAACTATATATATATATATATATATATATATATATATATATATAGTAAAATATAAAATAGACAGTATAAATTTCAATCAGTGTCACTACTAGATAGGTTCACCACCAAAGCTAGGTGCATTAGTTTCTCTACTACCATAGGTAGAGCCTCTATCAAGAATATCTATCTCAGAAACAAATGTCAGCAAAAGTGAACTAACAAGTGTCTTTATATCAATATCATGAATATGTGCATGAAAAATAACCAATGTGATCATAGTATCCAAAGCATCAAAATCTTGTGACACATGTGGAGGAAGAGGAGGAGAAGGGGGGTCCGTGGATCATAAGACATGTGGAGGAAGAGGAGGAGGAGGAGGAGGAGGGTCGATTGATGATGACATATGTGGACTAGGGGAAATACAATGATCGCTGGATGGCGACACGAGAAGAGAAGGAAGTGGAGGGGGGGAATCATACATGGATACAGGTTCAGTCACATGTGGATGGGAAATAGGAGGAGGAAGAGAGTGATCAAACATGGATGTAGGTTTAGACACATATGGAGGGGAAGTAAGAGTATCGATATATGTCACAACCAACTCATGTAGAGGATGAGGAGAAGGAGAACTTTATGGTGGCATAGAGGATGTGGATGGCTCTATTGATGAGCTAGATGTAGTGGGATCATGTTCACCACTCCTCAATGTATCAATGAGTTTAATGACACCAAAATTATGATGCATCAACATTTTCATGTCATGAGGAAAATGACTCCATGTAGTAGAGATATCCTCTACCTATAATATGTCTCTAGGGAGTACATCTACCACTCCATTACTAGTCATGACATAACATAGCTCATATGCCATCTCTAGTCAAATTCTAATATCTGATATGCGTAGCATGTGGGGTATATATACTACTTGAGGTTGGTCCACTACTTCCACCATCACCTTGTCATCATGTTGGGGAGGTGCATCCCCAACATACGTGCTAATATCTACAAAAAATAGATAATAATAATAAGATAATTGAAATAAATGTTACAATAAATTACATGTGCATTAATTAAGACATAAAAATACGAAAATAGATTGATCAAAACATAATGATAATATTACCTCCCTCATCTAGTGGATCCTACATTGTAAATTAGATGTTTGGACATCCTCTCCAATATATTCCCACATATGGGTACTATACAATATCAAGTACATTATCATCCTCAATAAACAATAAATCAGATACCTCCTTTCCCACCAAAGTAATTGGAAACTCAGACTGGCCCCTCTTGGGAGTCAACTTCCCCCACATGTGCATATGTGCATAAAATATACAATAAGTAAAAAAGCAAGTTATTCCTACTAAAATGACATGAACTCTATCAAAAAATAGTGCATACAAATCAAGAACAAATGGGAAGAATCTCATCCCAGAAAAGATAGAGTGATAGCGATCTAATGCATGACAAAATTCTCTAAAAAAACATCCACCCACCTAATCAATCAGGGCTCCTGCAATAAAATATCTACATAATACAACATAGAGAAACTAATGCATTTCCCATGACAGATATACCATGATAGTGATGAGATCATATGACACAGAAACCTGGCATCCTTTCTATGAAATGCACCTATCTGCAGTTGACTACCATGAAATTGGACCTCTAAAGTTGAAAGAATACCTAGAATGATATATCTCTACACATATGCTAGTTGGGTGTCTCCTGCAATATTGAGTGGCAGCATAGGGAAACAGGGAAAATACACCCCCTCCTAGAAAATCCAGTGATGAAATAGACACCCTCCTGTGTGGGATGATACCACAGATCAGGACAAACCCTAAATCCCTGTCTCGCATGATCCCAATGACGGATCAATTGTTGTAACAATGAAAAGTTCCCCTTAAGGGATGTACCCTGACATAGACCCCCAACCCTTAGGCTGATATCCTCTCAAGATCGTTCTAAATTCTCCTTAAGCCGAAGTGGCTTCTTTGGCTCCCTGCTGAAACTTCTAAATTCTCCTTAAGCCGAAGTGGCTTCTTTGGCTCCCTGCTGAAACCTTTAACAAATCCAATCCATAGGTCCTTGTGAAAACTCGCCTTGAGCAACTAACACCAAGAGTGAGCCTTACACTTCCATATGATGATGACCTGGTCCCTACACAAGATCCTTTTTCAACTCGCATGATCGTGGGTTGAATACCCTCAACTTTTTCTTCACCCAACACCAATACTAAAGACATGATGGGATATGGCTCCTCCTTGTTAGCACCCTCCACGCATAACCACTAGCTAGGGCTAAGCACTAGTCTCACTCGCAACTTGTGAGTTGGAAGGTTGAACCTCCGAGCCCTTCTTTCACAAAACTCCAAGACACAAAAGTCATAGAAGGTTTGACTCCTTCATCACTTCTTAGAAATCGCAACTTCAAAACTTGAGTTGTTGAGCCTTTATGCTCCGTTCTTATGAGAACCCAAAGCACGAGAAGTCAACAGGGTGTTGAGTGTCCACCTGTCAACCATGCGGTCCCCACTTGATGGATGCGTCATGTGCTTGCTCGAGACCTCGACCCTTGGCTCTTCGCAACTCCTACAATCGAAGTTGATTCCTCCCAACCTCCAAAACCCCAATACGCGATATAGCGAAGAGGTTCTGATCCAATAGTTGTTCCTACTTGTGCAGATCCAATGGTTTCCTTACTTCTCGCTATTCGGGAATTCCCACAACCAAAGGATTTGGTCTATCCTCCAAACTCACGATATGCAATACCCCATGAAGATTCAGATCTGACGGTTCTCCCGCGGCTTGGATCCAATGGTCTGGATCTCTTTCTCTTCTTCTCACAACTCAGGACTTCGTGACTCCAAGAGTTTGGTCTTCCACCTCCAAACTCAAGAACCCCGAATTCGAAAAATGATATGGAAGCCCAAACTGACCATGATCGATGATATTAGTTGATCCTTGACACCAACATAATGGTTCATCCAACCCTTTTCCACCTTGAAACTGCTTTGGATCCTACAATCCTTGTGACTTCGTGTGTTCTCCATAGAGAATTTTGACCGTTCGATTTCTTCCTCAAGAATCTCTATGAAACAAGCCAATGTTATTCCCCTGAAACTTAACCTTTTGCGCGATGATTTCACTTCCTCGTCTCCCTTTGAACACTTCAAAGGTGTTGATCCCCCTGAGCTTTAACATGTAAACTCGAGTCTCTAAAAGGACTCCTGCATGCACTCCTTGCGGCAATCTTTCAAATACTCATGGGTATTTGATCTTTCAACCTTGTGCACTTTCTACAACAACATTCCTTCCACCTTTCAACCTTAGTTGATAAGTTATAAGGCTTCGACTAGCCTGGGCACACCTTGCACGGCTTTTATGCTTCACCTGTACTTCTGTTGAAATGAGAACAACAGTATCCCTCCTGAGATTTCTGAGATAAAACTCAGAACCCTTGTCAACGCAC
>CBVK0100154137.1:0-29394 GCA_900067695.1 Picea abies
CCTAATTGGTCCATGACCACCTTAGGCATCAGGTTGTGAGATGCTCCGGAGTCCAGAATAGCATTGTGTAGAGTCATGTCATGGATCTTCAAGCTAACATAAAAAGGAAGTACTTCTTCATTTTCACCATTTTCTTCCACTCTTGGCCCAAAAAAGATGGTTGGGTTGTTGTCCTGTATGTTCAGGGTATCAAAGGCTTGTCCCATTTTGAGAATTTTGATGATCTGATTTCCATATTCAGTATTCTTGATCAATTCATTAAATGGGACCGAAATTTTTATCTTAGCCATATTGCTTTCGAAATCAAAACAGGACGGAGATTTTTCCACCTCTTTGGTGACTATCTCTTTTCTCGTCAATATTTTCTTCTAAGGTTCCTCTTTCTTCTTTCCCCTTTCCATAGTATCCTTTTCAGTAGAATCTTTCATAGTGGAATCCTTTACAGCTGAATCTTTCCCAGTGGAGTCTTTTTTGGGATGGCTAGAAGAGGGCACATTACTTTGAGCTTCTTTGGTGGGATTTGTCTTTGGAGGATTACCTTTTGGAGGGTTTGGAGGCATTTTTTGATTTCGGAGGTTGTACTGCCTTTGGAATTGCATGATGGATTTTTTCAATCTGGTCTCATAACCTTCTCTTTCTACTGATATCCTTTCCTCTTCATCTTGAAAAAGGATCTCACTCACATCCATGAATTGGTCGTTTTCTTCTTTGGTCAAAAACACCTCAGTTTCTTTGTCATCACAACAGTTCACATTATCTTCAAAATATTCATGATAATATTCATTCACATTGTTATTCTGAAAAGGAGGCCTTATTTGTTGTTCCAACGATTTCCTTGATTCCCCTGGTTTGTCTGGTTTCCTTGATTTCTTTAGTCTACTTGAGCTTCCTGATTTCCCTGGTTTCTCTGCTCTCTTTGTCTGATATGTGGGACGACTGGTCTTCTTGGATTTCTGGGTGGACCATCAACCTGTTCTCTAGGGTTGGGATTATTTACCAATGCCATTCTTTCCATCATCCTTTCTATGTTTCTTATCATTACTTCAAATCTTTCCTCTGATGTTTGTGATGTTGAAGGTTGTGCTTTATCTTGGGTCATGTTTAGGTTCCTGCCAGAGTTAGCCTTCATTTTTCCTGAAGCCATCAGGTTCACTTCTACTTCTATGGCATCAGTTTTCATATCATCCAATGTGGCAGATCTTCTTTCTCTTAATAATAAATCGAAGTCGCTTTCAAAAGAATCAACATATTTGAGATTAGCAGCCTTAGGGGGGTCTTTACTTTATCAGGAATGGAATTATATACTTTCATGAATCTATCCGAAAAATCCTGCACTGTTTCATCAAGTGATCTATTCATATTGTTGTACTGAGTCAACAACTGAAGGGGGTTTTTCTTGTCCCCCCATTTTGCGAGGAAAAGTGTTTCAAAATATTCGAAATCTGTGATGCTAGTTGATGCAATGGATCTGAATCACTTCCTCACGTCTCCCACAAGGATTTGTGTAAACAACCTCATTTTCACATCCTCATGATCCACCTCTTCCAAGTCTATGAAATCGTTGAACCCATCTAGGTGCTTATAAGCTTATATATTACCTTTAGCATCATATAGTTTGATCCTTAGGTTGTAGTCCTGAGGTAATTCATGCAATTGAGCAGGCAGTATGAGGGGAGAAAATCTGGCTTCCATGGCTACTGTGAGGGGTCGGAGTGGTAGTTGGTTTCGAACAGGGGTCACTATAGGTCTAACAGACACAGCTAGAATCAAATCTTGGAATCTCTTTTCGTCAAAGATGGTCTCGTCTAGACGAGATTCAGAGTTAGTTCTGAATAGGGATTGTTCGAACTTCAGGTCAAACTCAAGGTCTTCGATACTAGTCAATCCATCTTTGGGTAAGGAAAAATATCAGTCTGAACACAACAAAGGGGTTATTGGATTTTCTTTTCTTTTTCGTACAAGCTTTTCAGGGCTAGACATAGGGATTTCAATCTCAGGGTCTGGGTTCCTCCTAGTGTGGATTTTCTTAGGAGATAGGATTTCTATCTTACATAGTGTAGTACAACTGGTCTCTGAGTAATGGAGTCGCCAGGGTAAAAATAATCTCATCCAATAAGGTATTTGATCCACTATCACCCTCAAGGATCAAACTAAATATTTAAGTTGTTTTCCTAGGGATTTTTTTTTTTTTCAATTTCATCCTCGGCAATGACGCCAGAATGTTAGCACTCTATAAATTTTGTCCAATAGAATAGACAAACGACAGAGTTAACTATTTCAACCAAATTTGGAGTTGAGACACTAGCCTTCTCAACTCAGAGAGGGATCTCTCATGTCACTGGGTATATCTATGGAAATCAGTGGCTAGATTTGGTTTGTTTTGGGGTTTTAAAATAAAATTGCTGGCAAGGAAGGGGAGGAACACTCAGGGCTATGGGGTCAAAATTATGAAAGTGAATGAAAGCCATGCATAGACTAATATAAATCTCCAGAGGACCAAGGCTAAATGAGGTGATGAATCTGAGTTATTCTTAAATTTAAATAGAGTGTAGGAAGATAGAAAAAAAAATAATTGCATTAGAGCATTACTGAAATGAATTCTGAATTAGTTAGGAAGACAATCACACAGTTTAAATTTCTTAAGACAAGAGAATCATAAGATGAATTATGGGCCTTTAAATCTCCAATTTAAATGGAAGAAAGTATAAATGAAGTAATAGGTCACAGGAAATACATACGATGAAAGAAAACAAAGCTCATATCACCGCATGTTAGAATCTTTTCATAGAGACTTCAAAATCTTCTGCATTTGTATTCAATTCAGATTCTGAAAATTTACAAATAGAGTTTGATACAACCAAAATGTGTTCTTGCACTTCTTCCAACATTAATCAATTCAAGTCTCTTAGTACTGATACAATTTGATAAAAAACAACTGAAACTGAAACGTTTCATCTTCTATAACAGTTTCGACTGACAGTTTCGGTATACGAAACAATTTACAATAATTAGCAAAAAGAAAACGTTTCAAAATCATGAAAAAATTCTCTGACTATCTAAATTCCTCCACGCCATTTGTCTCGCTCTAAGCATCTGCCTGATCTGCAAAATTGGTGACACCTGAAGATCACTTGTTGGTTTCGGAGACGTTGCACTTTGTCTTACCCAACCGCAGGATTTCTTTCCATTGTGGGTCAAAGGGGATTTCGTAATCCATCATCTCTTTAATCAAAATTTCCAAGTCAATGCATGTAGCATAGGACATGGTTGGCATGCTGACCTTCATTGTTTTAAACTTGTTTAAAATTTCAAAATCTGTAGCCAAATACTCTACTAGACTTGGGCCTTTGAGACTTTCTTCCATATCTTCGAACTTAGAATGGTCCATTCTGAATTGCATGAGGAGAGAGTGATAGTCTTATTGATTGTATAATGAGCCTTTACCATCCCAAAATGATGGAAGGCCTTTGGTAAATAATTTTTAAAAAGCGTCTTTAAACTCTTGTATGTTGTGCTCCATTTGCATAGCTTTGTTCTTGATCGATATGAGTAAGTTGTGCTTGGCAATGATCTTCCTGGCTAAAATGATCAATGTGGTCCTGTCTTTCACACCAATGGTTTGAAGTTCAGTAGTTGGTACAACATTCAGTAAATCAATAGAATTTTGGGCCCACTCTGAGGGCTTCTTTGCTAATATTTTATTTACAACAACACATCTATTCTGAGCTATAGCAGCCATGTTATCTTTGTTGTTGATAAAATTAAGATAAACCCTAAATTTAGAATTCTTCGCAACAATATCATCCCATATTACATGTTTGGCTCCCTGCAATAACATCTTTCTCTTTAAATTGGTTTTTATCTTGCTCACGCTCTCCTACAAATCTTGATTTTCTCTATGGAGTTGAGCCATCTTTTCATCCTTCACTTTCATCTCTTGCTTCAACTTTTCCATGTTCTCTTTGAGACTCTTGATCTCACTTGTTTTGAAGATCACTTGGGACATAGCTTGGACTAACCCCTCAGTGCTTGATCCAGCCTTTGTATTAGCGGGTATAATGATTGCCATGTCTGATGTCACTGCCTACTCTAGTGACCAATGCTCCTTCTCTTTCTCCAATTGCAATAGTTTAGCCTTGTAATCGAGTGCCTCTTGTCTGAATGTTTCTTTCTCCCGTTCCAATGCAGTCAATTCTACTGCCTATGGATGATCTGTAGGTGACATCTTCAGCCTTTTCTTTAGAATTTGGATCATCTTGTCATTTTCATCCAAAGAAGCTTTCAACCCCTGGGGACCTTCAAAGTCTACCCTTTTGACCTATTTCATCCAGGCTTTGCTGGACACCTTTTCTTGTTTCAGTTTCCCATCTAGTTTTGATGCATATGTTGTTAATCTTGCAACCTTTAGAGCCAAGCTCAGATAATCAGAATATAACATGTCACTGACATTCCTATGAAATTTTACTTTATCAGGGGAAACAATGTTTTCATAGTGCATTTTGATCTCAGATACCTTATCATCATCAGCCACTACAATGTTAAATGCCTTTTTCTCCACATCCCTTACTGAGAGTAAGGAATTCTTATGTTGAGAAGTCCTATCTACTTCAGGTAAAAGGTCTCTTATTTCACTGTTTTCCATACTTCCCTTCACATCATATTGATTCATTAAATCTTCCTTGGACAGATACACTACCCTAGGTGTCTGGTTAAATATGTATTTCCTACTACTGAAAACCTTTGTGATGCTTTCGTCTTGTGGATTTCTTTATGTACTGGTTTCTTTGTTCTTGGTTGTATCCTCTACCATCTCCATGCATGTTATCCCTTTGAGTTCTTCCTCTTCTAGGTCAACTACTTGAGATGATGATGTGATTTTAATTCTCTTGAGAATGTCTTGTTGGATACTGGCACCTAATGCTTCTAAACTATTCCTCTTATTGTAGACGCTTATTTTAGGAGTTTTGATAACCAACCTAGGGGAAGCTTTATGTGCTTGGCTCAACTGAGAAACTAGTTCTGTTTGTTTTGTTTGATCATGTTGCATGGTGACCTCCATTTCTGCATAGGTCTCTAGATTTGCCAACTCATCGAATCCTTCGACATGTTCATGTTCATAGGGACCTTGTCTACTGGCCAATCTTCTCTTTGTTATGATTTGATGTGGATCATATCTTCTCCCTTGCAACTGTGTGAAACCAAATTCACTGAGCTTGGATTGAATCTAGGGAAAACAAGACTTATTCTTGACCACAAAGGGACCTACCAGGAAAGGAAATTTCAGATTAGAAGCCTTGTGTACTCTCAGAAAATGCTCAGTCTCTGAGATAATTCTTTGTCTTATGAATTCCAAAGCAAAGATCCCGGGCATCAGAAAAACTAGTAAAATATAAGGTCCTTCCTGGTATCCATATACCCAAACCACAATAGATTGTGTGAACAATGCCTAGTCTCCTATCATGCTTTTTGGATTTGGATATAGTAAGATTTTCATTTCTTCTAGAACTCTCCACAGATCTAAACAAAAAATGAGACTGTATACCCTGGACATAATCTTGTTGATGAAGATGAGCATGGTGATCCTTTTACACTAGGTCAAAATAAAAGCAATCTCGAGAAATTCGGTTTTGTTGGATTCCAGAAACATTCTCAGCAGCTGAGTGTAGTATCTGAAGTGTCTCAATGAGCTGAAGTTAACAAGCTCTTGATGTATATTCTCTGCAATAGATTCGTCAAAACTGACACTGACTGACTGACCAGACAAAAAGCAAATCAATAGGAAACCTAACATGACCTCTACCACAAACTTGTCATTGTCTAGCCCTAAAATTTGACTTAGGAGATAACAAACCCACTGGACTTCGATAATCATGACGCTAACACTGGCAGGTAACGATAGACTAACTGAATGATGTTCAGGCTTGACTATGGTTTGCAAAAATAAGGTTTTAACTTCGGTTGGGAACTCTCTATAAATTTTGATCATTCTCTATTCCTCGAAGGGCTCTAACATTATGGGGGAGGTGTCTGGTATATTTAGAGTATGTCGGGGTGATGGACTGTTTACTTTACATAGAACTTCTAACCCTGATTTATTTAAAATGACTCTTTCTCCCTGAGAATATCGCTCTGCACACCAGCTTACAAATTTGGGGAATGGAACGACCATTTCTACGATGTAAGGGATGATGGAGGCTTGAGCTACTTCAAGGAAAATTATGCGCGTTCCAACATTGTCCAACAAATTCGATCTAGACACGGAAACAGGTGAGACCATTATCTCTGTGTCGAAAACATCAAAATCTATGTCAATTATGGTTTCCTCCCTGGAGGAGATCTCTTTTTCATTCACAGATAAAACAAAAGGATTGGTAGCCATGGTGAAGAATACCTATCAAGCAGCGAAAAAAATGAGTCTGGTTCAGTTCTGATCTTTGAAATTCGAATGGAATCTTTGCGCCAAATTTCTAAACTTTTGAATGCTTCAAATTATCATAGAATAATGTCGAGGGGTTCCTCCTTTTATAGGTATCTATTGACATTGGGGGTTAGAGAAAACGGTTTCAAGTGGAGCACTTTTCACCCTGATGTGCCTCTAAGGGTGCCACATGCCCATGATTTAAACCATGGTAGTTTTCCTCTACCCACCCTCAATCGATTAATCCTCGCGTTGTTTCAGTCACCGATATAAGCTTCAGTCGTTGATCTGGGCTACTTCAGGATCTACAGTCCACATTTTCCCAGCAGCTTTGGCATTGGGGGTTGGAGGGAGTGGTTTTAGCCAGACTAATTTTTCCCCCGATGTACCTCTACAGGCACCACACGTCTACTAATGAAATCATGATAGTTTTCCCCGGACCACCCCCGATTGCTTAATCTTCGCGTAAGTTAAATCTCCGATATGCGCCTCGACCATTGATCTAGGCTTCTTTCAGTATTGACAGTCCATTGAGTCGTTCCCTTTACGTCTCCGCTATTTTGTCCATACGTCGCCAGACATAGCAGGGTCCTATGATTTATCATATCTCCATGGCAATATAACCCTTCACTAAAAATTTTAAGCTCGGATACCATCTGGAAATTATTATGGTGATAACATTGGCTCCAACTCGGGATGTTATCCTCCCTGTGAGGTAGTAAATAACTGTAGACTAAGTGCCTAACCATTGGGATGTAATCTGTTGTGTGTGATATGAATCCTTTTACGTTTATTAACAAACTCCAAACCTATTTAGCACAACTCAAGGCCTTCACCTCGAGCTTCAACCATGTTGTTTTTATTTCGTCTTTCATACATACAGAAAAAATGCAAAGTGGATATGTACAATGAATGGTGGGGTGATGATTTTTCAAACAACGTAATGCCTGAGGAACCTGCCATTCACAGGCCCTCCTCTGACGAGTTTTCCATTACTTTCTTCCAATAAATAGGCATTGCTCCCACGGTAAGCTGTAATTTTGAATGAGCCCAGCCACAGGTGATCAAATTTCCCATGTTTACCTTTATCTTCGTTCCTGGCATCCCATCTTAGTACCCAGTCCCCAGGTTCAAAGTCATTCGCCTTGGTGCATTTGTCGAAAACTTCCTTGATCTTTTCTTGATGTAGCTGAGCGTTGTTGAAGGCATTTTCTCTGGTGTGATGTACGCTGATGAGTTCATCCTCTCTTCTCTGATCAACATTTTTTTTCGCTTCTTGCTCCTGTAACAAATTCATTACCGACAATCCCAATGCAGTAGGAAATATAGATTTTGTACCGTAAACGATCTAGAAAGGAGATGTGGCAATAGATCTCTTTGGGGATATCCTGTCAGCCTAGAGCGCATGAATGAGCTTTTTGTGCCACACCTTTTTATTTTCTTGCAACAGTTTTTTGATGATTCTGACCAAGCTTTTGTTCAAAGACTCAACCAATCCATTCTCTTGAGGGTAGTATGACGTAGAATGACCAAGGGTAATGTTGTAATCACTGCATAATTTTTCCAACTTTTTAGACTTGAAAGTCATTGCATTGTCAGTTATAATCTTGACTGGGCATCTGAATCTGGATAGGATATTGTCATCTATGAATCAGATGTTAACATCATTTGTAGCCTGTCAGGTAGGAACAACCTCAATCCACTTAGTAAAATAATATTTTGTAGTGAAGATCCATTTGTGTTGAGCCAAGGACTGTGGGTGTATTTCTCCTATAAAATCTAGGCCCCATTGTCTGAAAGGATCTTCTACTGAAATGGGTTTCAATGAAAAAGACTACAATTTTCCTTTCCCATAGAATATTTGACATTCGTGGCACTTTGACACTTCTTTATAAACATCAGGGAAAATACTTGACAATAAAAGTTGGCTCTCAAAATTTTGTGCACATTCATCTTCCAATAATGGTGACCTCCATAGTCGCCTTTATGGAACTCTCTAATGGTTTTCTCCGCTTCTTCTTCTATTAAACAACTCAACAAAATCCCTCCCGGGTCCTTCCAGTACAGTAATTCATTTACTATACAAAATTTTGTTGCCTTCAGTTTCAGGAATCTGGCCTTTGTTTCTCTATACTCAGGAGGAGATTGTAGATTGTTTAACACAAAGATAATATCTGCATACCATGTACAGTCAAGAAATTTCTGAGATATTTGTGGAGATTCATTTTCTTGATATGTTGTATTCTCTGATATATCTTTAGTGAAATTTATTCCTAGGAGTTCGCAGTTCATTTGTGGCATCAGTCTAGCAAGTCCTCATCCTTTGATTGATTTCGTGGGTTTAATTTCAGGTTCGTACTCTAACAATACTGCAATCCATTTTCCTCTCTTTCCTTCAAGATCAGGTTGTGTCAAGATGTCCTTTACTAAGCTGCTGGGAACATAAGTTGTGGTATGTGAGTGTAGAATGTAAACCCTGAATTATTTCAGTGCCTTGACCAAATCATACACCTGCTTCTCCATGATATCGTATTTCAGAGGAGCATCTCTCAGTGTCTTACTATATTATGCTATGGGCTTCTCGAAATTCTGGTCATCCATCTTAAGTAATACTCCTGCAATCGTATGCTCAAAAGCGAAAGAGAATAGTATGAAATATTTCTCAAAATTTGGACTAGCCAACACAGGAGCCTTTGTCAATGCTACCTTGATGTCTTCAAAGGATTTTCTAGCTTCAGGGGCCCACTTGATTTCATTTCCCTTCTTTAACATGTTGGTGATATGTTTTATGATTTCAACTAAATTAGGAATGAATCTCCTCAGAAAGTTTACTTTGCCTAGGAAGGATTGTACTTCTTTTCTTCTCCTGGGTATGCCAGTCTTCAATATCCCCTCCACTCTACTGGGGTCTACCTTTATCCCTTCCTTTGAAATGATATGTCCCAAGATTTTTCCTTCTTCCATAGCAAAATTTGACTTTTTTGGATTCAAGGATATGCCAAACTTTCTGCACTTTTCAAATGCTCTTATGAGATGTTTGATGTGTTCTTCATCTGAGGCAGAATACACAGTAATGTCATCCAGATATATAACAATGAACTTATCTTTTTCATTTTCAAAATCTATGTCCATGGCCCTCTGAAACGTTGCCCCAACATTCATGAGTCCAAATGGCATTTTGGCATACATAAATGTTCCCCAAGGTGTGGTGAACGTCGTCTTTTCTTGATCGTCGGGGTGTACCATGATCTGGTTGTATCCCGAGAAACCATCTAACATTGAAATCCTTTGAGAGCCTACCACCTTTTTTAAAATCTGATCCATGTTGTGCAACGAGTAATTATCTTCAAGAGATACCTTATTCAGGTTCTTGAAGTCCACACACAATTTGATTTCTCCACTCTTTTTTATGACTAGCACTAGATTGGCTACCCATTTGGAAAATATCAGGGACACTATGATTTTTGCTTCAAACAAATTTTTCACTTCTTTCTCTATCAATGGTAACAGTAGAGGATTTATTCTTCTTCATTTCTATTTGAATGGCTTGTGATCTTCCTTTATTGGGATAACATGCTAGATTATACTAGTATCATAAACTTTCAACTCATCATAACTCCAAGCAAAGACAGCAGGGAATTCCTTTATTAAATTTACATACCTTTCTTTGACTTCAGGGCCGGGCTTCCTGGACAGCTTAATGATCTTTAGGTTTTCTGGAATTCCAATATTAAAGTCTTCCACATCCCCTTCATTTACAGTAATCTTTGGACTTCTGGCCACGTCGTTATTATCAAACAATTTCTATAATGGTACTAGGCCTTTGGGGATGATGTTGCTTTTCAGCTGTACAATGTCTCTACCAGCAATCTGATTGTCAAAATTTCCCTCTTCAATGAAATCAACCACATCTACCTCGTCATCGCAATATTCATCATCAATGTTTAAGTTCTCAAACTTGTTTTCCATTTTGAGGAAGTTTTCTATCTGTTTTTCATCCTCGAAGACTTGCCAGTGCTTCATATTATCTGGTATTTCCGGCCTATACTTGACTTCAACCTTGTAGCTCTTTTCAGAAAAAATCGGGACCTTGAAAACTGCTGTTGAAGTAGCTAGAGCATCAACAACCTGATTTTGTTCTCTTGGAATTGCGGAAAGGTTACATTACAAAAAAAATTCGAGGAGTTCGAGCACTAGATTTCTGTAAGCCCTTAGTCTGGGATGTTTTTCTTGATAGATTCCTTTGATTTGATTGATGATAAGCTCAGAGTCTCCAAGTACAACAATCCTTTTGGCACCCAATTATTCCAAGACTTTTTAACCCCAATATTAACGCTTCATATTCGGCCATATTATTGGTGCATTCGAAAACAAGTTTGTAAGAGCATAACTTTGCATCTCCTTTTGGGTGATTTATCCACACACCAGCTCCAGCTCCTTCCCTGCATGCAACTCTATCGAAATTCATTTTCCATATCTGATCTTCTGCATTGCCCTGTTGTTCTGAAAGTTCCTCCATCTGTTGTTCAGGTACACCTTTGTCAGCCAGGACAATTTCTGACTCTTCTTCTCCAGAGCAGAGGTCGTTGAAGAAAATGGACCCCAATTCAGTACTCACTGAGTATATAGGGTGATTGGTGGGTTGTGATTTGTTGTTGACCATATATTTAAGTAGAACCTTCCTGTACAATCTTTTTTCTTGACCAAAAATAGGAATAGTAGCATATGACATGTCCATCTGGAGGGTTCCCTTTAGTTTTGTTGCCCATGACTTGGACAACAGCATGCCAAATTTTGGAGGGATATCAGCGACCACTAAGTCCATCACCATATTTTTTGTTGGGATTTGTGCCAGAGAAACCACCATGTCTTTGATCATGCCAGGGCATTTCACCTTTCTTGAATCAAAGGAGAACAGATCCTTATAAGGTCTCGTGACCTCAAGACCTAATTGGTCCATGACCACCTTAGGCATCAAGTTGTGAGATGCTCCAGAGTCCAGAATAGCATTTTGTAGAGTCATGTCATGGATCTTCAAGCTAACATAAAAAGGAAGGACTTCTTCATTTTCACCATTTTCTTCCACTCTTGGCCCAAAAAGGATGGTTGGGTGGTTGTATTGTATGTTCATGGTATCAGAGGCTTGCCCCATTTTGAGAATTTTGATGATCTGATTTCTGTATTCAGTATTCTTGATCAATTCAATAAATGGGACCGAAATTTTTATCTTACCCATATCTCTTTCGAAATCAAAAGAGGATGGAGTTTTTTCTACCTCTTTGGTGACTATCTCTTTTCTTGTCAATATTTTCTTCTGAGGTTCTTCTTTCTGCTTTCCCCTTTCCATAATATTCTTTGCAGTAGAATATTTCACAGTGGAATCCTTGACAGTTGAATCTTTCCCAGTGGAGTCTTTTTTGGGCTGACTAGAAGAGGGCACATTACTTTGAGCTTCTTTGGTGGGATTTGTCTTTGGAGGATTACCTTTTGGAGGGTTTGGAGGCACTTTATGATTTTGGAGGTTGTATTTCCTTTGGAATTGCATGATGCCTTTTTGTAATCTGATCTCATAATCTTCTCTTTCTACTGATATCCTTTCCTCTTCATCTTGAAAAAATATCTCACTCACATCCATGAATTAGTCGTTTTCTTCTTTGGTCAAAAACACCTCAGTTTCTTTGTCATCACAATAGTTCACGTTATCTTCAAAATATTCATCATAATATTCATTCACATAGTTATTCTGAAAAGGAGGCCTTATTTGTTGTTCCCCCGATTTTCTTGATTCCCCAGGTTTTCCTGGATTCCTTGATTTGTTTGGTCTACTTGAGCTTCCTGATTTCCCTAGTTTCTCTGCTCTCTTTGTCTGATCCATGGGATGACTGGTATTCTTGGATTTCTTGGTGGACCATTAACCTGTTCTCTAGGGTTGGGCCTGTTTCCCAATGCCATTCTTTCCATCATCCTTTCCATGTTTCTCATCATTACTTCAAATATTTCCTCTGATGTTTGTGATTTTGAAGGTTACGCTTTATCTTGGGTCATGTTTGGGTTCCTACCAGAGTTAGTCTTCATTTTTCCTAAAGCCATCAGGTTCACTTCTACTTCTATGGCATCGGTTGTCATATCATCCAATGTGGCAGATCTTCTTTCTCTTAATAATAAATCGAAGTCGCTTTCAAAAGAATCATCATATTTGAACTTAGCAACCTTAGGGGGGTCTTTACTTCATTAGGAATGGAATTATATACTTTCATGAATATAGCCGAAAAATACTGCATTGTTTCATCAAGTGATCTCTTCATATTGTTGTACTAAGTCAACAGCTGAAGGGGGTTTTTCTTGTCCGCCCATTTTGCGAGGAAAAGTGTTTCAAAATCATCGAAATATGTGATGCTAGCTGATGTAAGGGCTCTGAATCACTTCCTCACATCTCCCACAAGGATTTGTGTAAACAACCTCATTTTCACATCCTCATGACACACCTCTTCCAAGTATATGAAATCGTTGAACCAGTCTAGGTGCTTATGAGATGATATATTACCTTTAGCATCATATAGTTTGATCCTTAGGTTGTAGTCCTGAGGTAAGTCATGCAATTGAGCAGGCAGTATTAGGGGAGAAAATCTAGCTTCCATGGCTACTGTGAGGGGTCAGAGTGGTGGTTGGTTTCGAACAGGGGTCACTACAGGTCCGACAAACACGACTAGAATCAAATCTTGGAATCTCTTTTTGTTGAAGATGGTCTCGTCTAGATGAGATTCAGATTTAGTTCTAAATAGGGATTGTTCGAACTTCAGGTCAAACTCAAGGTCTTAGATACTAGTGAATCCATCTTTGGGTAAGGAAAAATATCGGTCTGAACTCAACACAAGGGTTACTGGCTTTTCTTTTCTTTTTCATACAAGCTTTTCAGGGCTAGACACAAGGATTGCAGGCTCGAGGTTTGGGTTCTTACTAGTGTGGATTTTCTTAGGAGCTAGGATTTCTATCTTACATGGTGTAGTACAACTGGTCTCTAAGTAATGGAGTCACCAGGGTAAAAATAATCTCAGCCAATAAGGTATTTGATCCACTGTCACCCTCAGGGATCAAACTAAATATTTAAGTTGTTTTCCCAGGGAATTTTTTTTTTCAATTTCGTCCCTGGCAACGGTGCCAGAATGTTAGCACTCTATAAATTTTGTCCAACTAAATAGATAAATGACAAAGGTAATTGTTTCAAATAGATTTAGAGCTGAGGCACTAGCCTTCTCAACTCAGATAGGGCTCTCTCATGTCACTGGGTATATCTATGGAAATCGATGGCTAGATTTGGTTTGTTTTGGGGTTTTGAAATAAAATTGTTGGCAAGGAAGGGGAGGAACACTCAGGGCTATGGAGTCAAAATTCTGAAAGTGAATGAAAACCATGCATCGACTGATAGAACTCTCCAGAGGAAAAAGTCTAAATGAGGTGATGAATCTAAGTTATTCTTAAATTTAAATAGAGTGTAGGAAGATAGAAAAAACAAATAACTGCATCAGAGCATTACTAAAATGAATTCTGAATTAGTTAGGAAGACAATCACACAGTTTAAATTTCTTAAGCCAAGAGCATCATAAGATGAATTATGTTCCTTTAACTCTCCAATTTAAACAGAAGAAAATATAAATGAAGTAATAGGTCACAAGAAATACATACGATGAAATAAAACAAAGCTCATATCACCACCCGTTAGAAAATTTTCGTAGAAACTTCAAAATCTTCTGCATTTGTATTCAATTTAGATTCTGAAAATTTACAAATAGAAATTGATACAACCAAAAGGTTCTCTTGCACTTCTTCCAACATTAATCAATTCAAGTCTCTCAATACTTATACAATTTGATAAAAAACAACTGAAACTGAAACGTTTCATCTTCTATAACAATTTCGACTGACAGTTTCGGTATACGAAACGATTTACAATAATTAGCAAAAAGAAAATGTTTCAAAATCATGAAAAATTTCTCTGACTATCTGAACTCCTTCATGCCATCTATCTCTCTCTGAGCTTCTGTCGGATCTACAAAACTGGTGACACCTGGAGATCACTTGTTGGTTCAAGAGACGTTGCACTTTGTCTTACCCAACCGTAGGATTTCTTTCCATTGTGGGTCAGAGGGGATTTCGTAATCCATCATCTCTTTAATAAAAATTTCCAAATCAATGCATGTAGCATAGGACATGGTTGGCATGCTGACCTTCACTGTTTTAAACTTGTTTAAATTTTCAAAATCTGTAGCCAAATACTCTACCAGACTTGGGCCTTTCAGACTTCCTTCCATATCTTCGAACTTAGAATGGTCCATTCTGAATTGCATGAAGAGAGAGTGATAGTATTATTGATTGTATAATGAGCCTTTACCATCCAAAAATGATGGAAGGCCTTTGGAAAACAATTTTTCAAAAGCGTCTTTAAACTCTTGTATGGTGTGCTCCATTTGCATAGCTTTGTTCTTGACCGATTTGAGTAAGTTATGCTTGGCAATGATCTTCCTAGCGGAAATGATCAATGCGGTCCTGTCTTTCACACCAATGGTTTGAAGTTCAGTAGTTGGTACAACATTCAGTAAATCAATAGCATTTTGGGCCTACTCCGAGGGCTTCTTTGCTAATATTTCATTTACAACAACACTTATGTTCTGAGCTATAGAAACCATGTTATCTTTGTCGTTGATAAAATTCAGATAAACCCTGAATTTAGAATTCTTCGCAACAATAGCATCCCATATTACATGTTTGGCCCCATGCAATAACATCTTTCACTTTAAACTTGTTTTTAGCTTGCTCACGCTCTCCCGCAAATCTTGATTTTCTCTGTGGAGTTGAGCCATCTTTTCATCCTTCACTTTCATCTCTTGCTTCAACTTTTCCATGTTCTCTTTGAGACTCTTGATCTCACCTGTTTTGAAGCTCACTTGGAACATAGCTTTGACTAACCCCTCAGTGCTTGATCTAGCCTCTGTATTAGCAGGTATGATGACTGCCATGTCTGATGTCACTACCTACTCTAGTGACCAATGCTCCTTCTCTTTCTCCAATTGCAGCAGTTTAGCCTTGTAATCGAGTGCCTCTTGTTTGAATGTTTCTTTCTCTTGTTCCAATGTATTCAATTCTGCTGCCAGTGGATGATCTGTAGGTGACATCTTCAACCTTTTCTTTAGAATTTGGATCATCTTGTCATATTCATCCAAAGAAGCTTTCAACCCCTGGGGACCTTCAACCTCTAGCCTTTTGACCTGTTTCATCCAGGCTTTGCTGGACACCTTTTCCTGTTTCAATTTTCCATCTAGTTTTGATGCATATGTTGTTAATCTTTCAACCTTTAGACCCAATCTTAGATAATCAGAATATAACATGTTATTGACATCCCTATGAAATTTTACTTTATCAAGGGCAACAATGTTTTCAAAGTGCATTTTGATCTCAGATACCTTATCATCATTAGCCACTACAATGTTAAATGTCTTTTTATCCACATCCCTTACTGAGAGTAAGGAATTCTTATGCTGAGAAGTCCTGTCTACTTCAGGTAAAAGGTCTCTTATTTCACTGTTTTCCATACTTCCCTTCAAAGCATACTGATTCATTAAATCTTCCTTGGACTAATACACTGCCCCAGGTGTCTGGCTAAATATGTATTTCCTTCTACTCAAAAACTTTGTGTTTCTTTCGTCTTGTGGCCTCCTTTCTGTACTGGTTTCTTCGTTCTTAGTTGTAGACTCTACCATCTCCATGCATGTTTTCCCTTTGAGTTCTTCCTCTTATAGGTCAACTACTTGAGATGATGATGTGATTTTCATTCTCTTGAGAATGTCTTGTTGGCTACTAGCACCTAATGCTTCCGAACTGTTCCTCTTATTGTAGACGCTCATTTTAGGAGTTTTGATAACCAACCTAGGGGAAGGTTTCTGTGATGGGATCAGCTGAGAAACTGGTTCTGTTTTTTTTGTTTGATCATGCTACATGGTGACCTCCATTTCTGCACATGTCTCTAGATTTGCCAACTCATCGAATCCTTCGACATGTTCATGTTCATAGGGACCTTGTCTACTAGCCAATCTTCTCTTTTTTATGATTTGATGTGGATCATATCTTCTCCCTTGCAACTGTGTGAAACCAAATTCATTGAGCTTGGATTGAATCTGGGGAAGACATGACTTATTCTTCACCACAAAGGGACATACCATGAAAGGAAAATCCAGATTAGAAGCCTTGTGTGCTTTCAGAAAATGCTCAGTCTCTGAGATAATTCTTTGTTTTATGAATTCCAAAGCAAAGATCCTGGGCATCAGAAAAACTAGTAAACTATAAGGTCCTTCATGGTATCCATATACCCAAACCACATTAAATTGTGTGAACAATGCCTAGTATCCTATCATGCTTTCTGGATTTGGATGTAATGAGCTTTTCATTTCTTCCAGAACTCTTGGGAGATCTAAACCAAAAATGAGACTGTATACCTTGGACATAATCTTATTGATAAAGATGAGCATGGTGATACTTTTACACTCGGTCAAAATAAAAGCAGTCTCAGGAAATTCAGTTTTGTTGGATTCCAAAAACATTCTCAGCAACTGAGTGTAGTATCTGAAGTGTCACAACGAGTTGAAGTTAACCATCTCTTGATGTATATTCTCTGTAATAAATTCGTCAAAACTGACACTGATTGACTAACCAGACAAAAAATAAATCAATAGGAAACCTAACATGACCTCTACCACAAACTTGTCATTATCTAGCCCTAAAATTTGAATTAGCAGAGAACAAACCCACTAGACTTCGATAATCATGATGCTGACACTGGCAGGTAACGACAGACTCACTGAATGATGTTCAGGCTTGACTATGGTTTGCAGAAATAAGGTTTTAACTTCGGGCGGACACTCTCTATAAATTTTGATCATTCTCTATTCCTCGAAGGGCTCTGACACTGTGAGGGAGGCGTTTGGTATATTTAGAGTATGCCGGGGTGATCTACTATCTACTTTACATAGAACTTCTGATCCTAATTTATTTAAAATGACTCTTTCTCCCTGAGAATATCGCTCTGCACACCAGCTTACAAATTTGGGGAATGGAAAGACCATTTCTACGACGTAAGGGATGATGGAGGCTTGAGCCGCTTCGATGAAAGGTATTTGCATTCCAACATTGTCTAACAAATTCAATCTAGACATGGAAACAGGTGAGACCGTTATCTCTGTGTTGAAAACGTCAAAATCTATGTCAATTAGGGTTTCCTCCCTGGAGGAGATCTCTTGTTCATTCATAGATAAAACAACAAGATTGGTAGCCATGGTGAAGAATACCTATCAAGCAGCGAAAAACACAAGTCTGGTTCAGTTCTGAGCTTTGAAATTCGACTAGAAGCTTTGCACCAAATTTCTAAACTTTTGAATGCTTCAAATTATCATAGAATAATGTCAGGGGGTTCCTCCTTTTATAGGTATTTATTGACATCGGGGGTTGGAGAAAATGGTTTTAGGTGGAGCGCTTTTTGCCCTGATGTGCCTCTGAGGGAGCCACACATCCATGATTTAAACCATGGTAGTTTTCCTCTACCCACCCTCTATCGATTAATCCTCGCGTTGCTTCAATCACCGATATAAGATTTAGTTGTTGATCTGGGCTACTTCAGGATCTATGGTCAACATTTGCCCAATAGCTTTGGCATCGGGGGTTGGAAGGAGTGGTTTTAGTTAGACTAATTTTTCCCCCGATGTACCTCTACGGGTGCCACGCGTCCCGTAATGAAACCACGACGGTTTTCCCCGGCCCGCCCTCAATTGCTTAATCTTCGCATAAGTTAAATCTCGGATATGCGCCTCGGTCGTTGATCTAGGATACTTTCAATATCAACGGTCTACCGATTCTTTCTCTTTACATCTCCACTATTTTTTCCATACGTCACCAGACATAGCAGGGTCCTTTGATTTATCATATCTCTGTGGCAATATAACCCTTCACTAAAAATTTTAAGCTCGGATACCATCTGGAAATTATTATGGTGATAACCCCAGATCCAATGCAACCAACGGTTCGTCCATCCGAGTCTCGATTTGAGTTTTATAATGAGTTTCAACTTGCCTCCTCAATCCATTCAGGGACATGCTAGTAATAGACCTAGACCTAAACCATGACCATGACATAGACCTAGACCTATGCCTAAACCATGACCTAGGCATACACCTAGACCAAGACCTAGACCTAGACCTACACCATTACCATGACCTATACCATGACATAGACCATGAACTAGACCATAACCTAGACCATGGGAAGACAATGCATGACAAGGAAAGTCATGGAAAGGCAATGTCTAGGTATAGGTCTAGGTCTAGGTATGGAAATACAAGGCAAGGCAATGCAAGGAAAGCCAAGGAAAGCCAAGGAAAGACATGACAAGGATAAGCAAAGATATACATGGAAAGGAAAGGCAAGGTCTAGTTCGAGGTCGAGGTCTACATGCTATATATTGTTATAAAATTTATTGAGTTGAAAGATTAGTTTTATTTATTTTATTTTAAATAAGTCCTTGAAGTGTTTTTTTTTTTCATGCAATCCAAAAGAAACTATGGATCAGTAGTATAATCAGACTACACCATAAGGATGGAAAATAAACCTGGTTAGTGACATCCCTTTCTATGTAAATCCTATTAATTATGATAATCCATGTTTCACAACTATGAGGATACCTAAGATATATGAATAAAGAGATCTTATGCTATGACACTGAAATTCTCATGCAAGTATTTTGATCTAAGATAGACATGATAACAAGTTGTAGAATTACCTGCTTAATGAATCCTTGATTTTAATTTTTAGGTATTAAACTTGTTCATTTAGTAAAAGAATTATTTTTTTTAAGCAAGAAAAAATGTATGATACATGATGCCATTATTTTTTTATTAAATTAACTTGAAAACAAATCCTCTCTAATGATGAAAATAACTACATTTTTACAAACAAATAGTTTTATGAATATTTGTAATGAAAGTACATTTTATATGAATTATAGTTAGCCAAGGAAATGAAAGACAATGCAAGGAAAGGAAATGCAACACAAGGAAATGCAAGGCGTGGCATGGCAAGTCAAAGAAAGACATGGCATGGAAAGTCAAGGAAAGGCATGGCATGACAAGGAAAGACATGGCATATCATGGCATGACATGGAATCACAAGGAAAGGAAAGGCATGGCAAGGCAAAGCATGGCATGGCATGTCCAGGAATGGCATGACATGTCAAGGAAAGGAGATGCAAGGCGTGGCACGACAAGGCATGGCATGGCACATCATGGCATAACAAGGAAAGGAAAGGCATGGCATGCCATGGAAAGGAAAGGCATGGCATGGAAAGGCATGGAATGGAAAGTAATAGCATGGAAAGACATGGCATGGCATGACATGTCATGATAATGAAAGGCATGGAATAACATGGCATGGCAAGGAAAGTCATAGCATGGAAAGGAAAGGCATAGCATGGCAAGGAAAGGCATGGCATGGCATGTAAAGGAATGGAATGGCATGGCATGTCAAGGCAAGGAATGGTATGGAAAGGCATGGCATGGCATGGAAAGGAAAGGAAATGCAAGGCATGGCATCACATGGCAAGGCATGGTATGGAAATGCATGGAAATGTAAGGAAATGCAAGGAATGACATGGAATGACATGGAAAGGAAAGTCATGGCATGGAAAGGAAAGGAATAACATGAATGACATGGCAAGGCAAGGCAAGGCATGGCATGGCATGGCAAGGCAAGTCAAGGCATCACATCGCATGGAAAGGCATGATATGGCATGTCAATACAAGGAAATGCAAGGCATGGAATGCCAAGGAAAGGCATGGCATGACAAGGCATAGCAAGGCAAGGAAATGAAAGGCATTTCATGACATGGCATGGAAAGGAAAGGCAATGTAACTCATGGAATGGCAAGGAAATACATGAATGGAAAGGAAATACATGACATGGAAATGAAAGGCATGGCATGGAATTGCAAGGAGAGACATGTCAAGGCATGGCATGGCAAGAAAAGGCATGCCATGGAATGGAAAGGAAAGACATGACATGTTAAGGCAAGGCATGGCAAGGCATGACAAGGAAAGGAAAGGAAAGGCATGGCAAGGTATGGCATGGCATGGAAAGGAAAGGCAAGGCATGGGATGAAATGGAAAGACAAGGCATGACATGGCATGAAAAGGAAAGGAAATGCAATGCATGGCATGGGAAGGAAAGGAAAGGTATGGCATGGAAAGGCTTGACATGATATGGAAAGTCAAGGCAATGCAAGGCATGGTATGGCATGGCAAGTAAATTAATGGAAAGGAAAGGAAAGGCATGACATGGAAAAGAAAGGCCTAACAAGGAATAGAATGGGATGGCATGGAAAGGCATGGAAAGGAATGTCATGGCATGACAAGGAATGGAAAGGAATGGCATGGCATGGGATGGGATGGCATGGAAAGGAAAGGAAAGGCATGGCATGGAAATGCAAGGAAACGTAAGGTATTGAATAACATGGCATGGAAAGGCAAGGGATGGAAAGGCAAGGAAATGAATGGCATGGAAAACCAAGGCATGGCAAGGAATGGAATGACATGGAAAGGAAAAAATAGGGCATGACATGGAAAGGAAAGGCATGGAATGGAAAGGCATGGAAAGGCAAGGCATGCCATGGAAAGGAAATCCATGACATGGAAATGCATGGAAAGGAAAGACATGGCATGGCATGGCAATGCATGGCAAGGCAAGGCAAGGAAATACATTTCATGACAAGGAAAGGAAAAGCAAGGCATGACAAGACATGGAATGAAAAGGAAAGGCATGGAAAGGCATGGCATGAAAACGAAAGGAATTACATGCCATGACATGGCATGGAAACACATGGCATGGCATGGAATAGAAAATCATGGCATGGCATGTCATGGAAAGTGAAGGCAATGCAAGGCATGGCAAGTGAAGGAAAGGCAAGGCATGGTATGGCAAGGCATGGGATGGGATGGAAAGGTAAGGTATGGCATGTCAAGTCAAGGAAAAGCATGGTAATGCAAGGCATGGAAAGGAAACATAAGGTAATGGAACTCAAGGCAAGGAAAATGCAAAGCAAGCCTAGGAAAACAAGGAAAGAAAAGACAAGGCAAGGAAAGGCATGGCATGGAGTGGAAAGGAAAGGAAATGCAAGGCATGGAATGACATGGCATGGAAAGGCAAGGTAAAACATAGCATGGAAAGGCATGACATGGCATGGAAAGGCAAGGAAATGCAAGGCATGGCATGGCATGGCAAGGCAAGTCTTGTCATGGCATGGAAAGGAAAGACAATGAAAGGCAAGGCAAGGCATGGAAAGGAAAGACAAGGCAAGGTAAGGCAAGGCATGTAAAGGAAAGGAAAGGAAAGTCAAGGAATGGTATGGAAATTCATGGTATGGCATGACAATGCAAGGAAATCCAAGGTATGGAAGGGATCTCTTGGAGAATCCAAGAATAAGGGGAAAATGAAATTGAATAGGAAGAGGCATGTATCTATGATTTGAGATGATTGATGGATGTTCTTGAAGCTTCCATGAAGTCATCAAGAAAGTTATTGAAGGATTTGTATTCTCTGGCCAAGGGGATCCCCATTAACATCATGCCATCAACAAACTAATTGTGAGAAAGGGAGGAGTCAAAGTTGTGAAGCCTTAATCCTTGGATATTTGGAGAGTGAGTAGTAACTTTGAGACTTCAGTCCATCCCTTCAGCCATGATAATGAATATGAAGGGAGATATGGGGTCACCTTGTAGAATACCTTTGGATGATATAAAAGGAGTGGAGAGGAAAACAAAGTCAAGGGATATGAGAGCCATGATCCACCTGATCCACAAAGGATGAAAGAAAAAGAATAGAAAAAACATCATTTATGTATATCCATCTAAGCTTGTCAAAGGCTTTGGACATGTCAAGTTTGATCAACATGCCACGGAATTGGGTGGTTTTTAAATAATGGAATACCTCATGAGATTAAATAATTATGTCTAAAATATGATGAACTTCCACATACCCTATCTACTTAGAAGAAATTAAGGAAGGCATAAGGGTTTTGAGGTGCAAGGTTATGAATTTGGTGATTATTTTATATACAACATTGCATAAATATATAGAATTAAATTTGTTCATCGGTCACTTTTTCTTCATTGGGGATCAGGGAAATAAAGGTTTCATTAAAGGAAAGGATACCACCATATTTTTTTGATATTCAACAACAAGGGCCCATACATCATGCTTAACAACTTTCCACTAGTGATGAGATAAATCCAAGGTGAAGCCATCTAGGCCTTGATATTTTCCAGGATCCATATTCATGAAAACAACTTCAACTTTAGCAAGGGAAATGGGCTACATGAGGCTTTCATTTTGATATTCAATGATCAAGCAGGGAATGTGACAAGTAACAGATTCAATGGAAACATATCGATATTGCCGGGGTTCAATTAGGAAGGTCTAAAAACAAGAGACTAATTCTTTCTCAATACCATTATGAGAGGTGAGTTTATTACCTTGAGATGAATTTATATGTGAAATGCGATTAACATGCCTTTGTTGAACCATCAATCGATGGGAAAATTTGGTGTTTCTCTCCCCATCCTTAAGCCATTGAACACAATATTTTTGTCTACATAAAGTCTCCTATTGGTGTCTCCTTTCCTTGATTTGGAAAGAGATATCCTTTTATTGTTGGGAAATTTCATTCATTTGTCCATAAAGGATGATCTGTTGTTGAAGATATTTCATTTTGGATGCTAATTGTTTTTTATCTTGAAAGTTTTTCCAAAGACAGATTTGTTCTAGAACTTGAGATGATGCTTGATATTTTTGAGACAATGTTGAAAACAATACATTAGGGAGCCCTTTTCTACATTGGCTTCATCCCACGATTTATGAATGTTACTTTGGAAATCAAGATGAGAGAGCCAAAACTTTTCAAAACTGAACGATATATTGAGGGGAACCCCTTGAACATCCACATTTAGACAGATGGGCCAGTGGTCAGAGCCAGTAGATGGAGCAATGTTGGTATCCATATGAAGACCCAAGAGCATGAGATATTCATAGATCAAGTATCGATCCAATCAACATGCCACTTGTTGGGTTCCCTCCTATGGTTATTCCAAGTATAAAGACCATTATTGGTCTCAATATCAAACATATTTTGTATTTGAATAAAGGCATTAAAGGTGTCACTGTAAGGTTCTAGCCTTCAAATGCCCCCTTTTTTCTCCTCCAAGGAGGAAATGAAGTTGACCTCCCTTCCTAAGATCCAAAATTATTGTTCAATGAGGTCCGATATGTATTATAGAGCTTGCAGAAACTCATATTTTTCATTGAGTTGTTGAGGTCCATAGACATTAGTGATGAACCAAGTCGCTTTTGAACCAATTGGTCTAATTCTAACGGTAAGACTTCCTGCTATGGAAAAAAAATTGTCCAGGAGGACTGTGGCTATATTCCAAAGGATAGAAAGGCATCCAACAAATCCCCTAGAGTATAAGGGAAAAAAAGACCATTTTTCCATACCTTTGACAGAATATTAGCTAATGCATAACCAAATAATTTTGTTTCCCGCAACACAAAAATGTCTAAAGATTCTATATTTACCTTGTTTTGCGAGATCCTTTTCTTTGTCATACCATTTGTCCCTTGAATATTGAATAAGATACTTTTCATTGAAAACTTGGGGAGGGAGAGGGTTGATATGAATCTGTGATCAAAGCATTTTGATCTGAATTGACCAAGATATCTCCTATTTCTTGTAAATTAAAGTTGTATATTTATTTTACTCCTCTACATTTATCATCCCTAGGGTTCTTTTAAGGATTTATCTTGTTGTTTTGGATATCAAGCACAACGTTGGATCTAGGCATTGGATGATGTCCTGATGGATCTCTTATGTCCCTATGTAAGGATCAATGTACACACTAGATATGTTCTGGTGGAATATATTTCATATATTTCCTTCAAAATATGTCCACAATACCTTGTAGATCAATTCCTTGTAGCTCCTTATCATCTATTTCAAATCCCAATCCATATTCCCCTTCAGGGAACATGGGAATGTCTTCAAGAGGTGAAATATTAGAGGGAGAAGCAATGGTTTTTGGCTTCTTGGGGTATTCAAGGTTAAGGGTAAGATCGGGCGATTTGCGATTCTTACGATTGTTGGAGAAGGGATCTGAAAAGTGAGAAGGGGAAGGGTATATAGGGATTTAACTTAGGATTTCAAACCTATTTTTGGTTTTAGGGGGTCTTAGGGGGGGATGGGGCCTAGAGGGGGTTGCTCTTATTCTATATCTACGTTTGTTGATGATTTTGGTGAAACCCACCTCACATTTTTCATGTTTTTTCTTAGTTATCTTAGGGGGGTTAAGAAAATGACAATCCCCATGGAGATGTCCATGTTCATGGCATCATCTGCAATGAAAGGACATGAACTCATAATCCATGGTTTGGATCCAGTTAGAGTCCTGACAACTAAGGTAGATGGATTCATGGATGGGAAGATAAACATTCATATAAATTCATATTCATGCACAACTAGTATAACACCCTTGTTTAGTAGCTTCTACAAATTTAACATAAGTACCCAACGTATTACCTACTCCTACTAGGATCTCTTCATCCCAGTATTCCCACGGGAGAAAATAGAGATGAACCCATATTGTTGCATAGGTAAAATATTCCTTATCAGTATTGAATTTCTTGGTCCAATAAAGAATATGGAAGCTTGTCAAATGAAATAAGTAGGGTCCATTTTTAAAGATCCTTTCTCGATTTCCTTGGTTTTGAAAAATAGTCGTAAAAAACCCTTTCAACCCAATCTTGAGATCAAAGTGGTCTTGAGGTTTCTATCGAGATTTAATCCATGAAATCATATCTCTCTCTATTATCCATATTCCAAGAAACTTACCAATGATTGTGTGGTCCTTCATGAACTGAACAGAGTCGCCAACATGGTATGAGCGGATTTCTTATTTGGGCATCAAGGTCAGTTTTGGAATGCATCGAACTAGATTCCATTTATGCATATTTTTGTGAGGTGGTTGAGGTTCTTCCATGCTATCATCTTGATATGGGTTTCTAGCTAAGACATTGCTAAGCTGAATAGGAAGGTGAGAGGGGTTGACATTAGATGATGTGTGAGCATTGTGTTCATTTATGTCAAGAGACAGAGTGTAGGGAGGGGGTCTAGACCTCCCCTAAGGGATCCATTCAAGAGGAGAAAAAACCAATACAAAGTTTTAGGATATTTTAGAGACCCTAGCCAATTCGAGCCTATCATAGTGATTATAGAAAAATACCCTCTTAAAACCCCATCAAATATAATTTTTTAATCATGGAAAACATGCTCCATGATGTATACACACTTTTAATGATGGGAAGGAACACAAGTTAGGATGTATGTGCTATTATTCTTAAACAAAGGTGTGTATGCATATCTTTTACGATTTTGTTTTAGTAAGACTACCCAAAAATAGTTATGTCCGTCCTAATTAAGCCTAACATCTTTATTAGGGTTTTATACCAATTAGATATCTATATCCTAACTGTATTCTAGTGTTATAATTTTCTCATACAATATTCAATTAATGATGTCTCTTAAATACAAAACCCCAAAAGGAGTTTCAATTTACAAGTTGTTTATCTATAAATTGAATTTCCAAAACTGCATACCTTTTTTTGATGGCTATAGAATATCTTCCCTTTATTCTTTAATTTCAAGGTTTCTCTAAGTATTAGCTCTAATTCTCCTTTTCCAAAAAAATATTTTTCTTACCATTTGACCACCATACAAACTCCCAAATGGGTACTCTTCTTCCCTGGGGAACCCCGAGCTGCAACATGTTATATGAGACGAGTACACAAAATAAATGTAGAATGTGTGGCTCCTCTAGAGAATTTGAGGTCCCCGTCTCCATGGTACTAGTACATTCTTGAGATAAAATTCAACACTGGCCCACCAAGGAAAATTTGATCATTACGACATCCATCCAACATTAGGGTACAAAAAGGGTGAGCTCTCAAACCTAATTGTCCTTTCTTATATAGACTTTGAGGCTCATGACATTTGTCTATATCATGCAAAATACTAATTGTGTATTATTCACCCACCCATGTGTTACTCCCTGCACAAGTAATTATTTTATTTAAACTGCATAATAAAGATCATTGATCACATTCCAACCTCTTCCTCTATTTTTACTCTTAGATGTTCCCTAGGTCCCTTTTATTTTTATTAATTGAGTGGTTAACACATGAAATTGCTTCTTTCTATTTAATTAAAATTGTTTTTCTTTCCATTTAATTCACCCATTTCTATATGCATTTCTATTTATAATTATAAAGTGAATTTTATTTCCCTTTTTCCTTTTACAAAAATGTGCATATGTCTATACAATCAATCAAACCACTTATTCACTACATTCAATTTCCAATGCTAAAATAAGATTCATATGCACAAGGATATTATTTCCCAAAGTATATATAAACCGAATCAAAATCAATACCAAGTGTGAGACCAAGTTAACTCAAAGCCTTCAAGTATTTGGTACCAAGACCTAGACATAATCACTACAACTCTTCAAGCACCCTCCACCAAAACCTAGACTTAACCTCTATAACTCTTCAAGTACATGATACCAAGGGTGCCATGCCCTTGAAGTACTACCTACTAGTATGTACCAAGGGTGCCATGTTCAAGTATGTTCTTCAAGTACCGGTTTTCAATGATGAGGGAGGGTGTCATGGCTGTAATTTAACTATCTCAACTCATTCAACACTGGTGAGAGACTAATGGTTACTAAGGAATAAGGATTTACACCCTATTGTATGCCCCTCAACAAGACCTTTTAAGTGACAAAATCCATGCCCTACCCTTAAGGTAATGTGTAACCTCTAGGAAAAAACGTAAAACATTTGTTTTTTATCCTATTACAAGGGAGGGAGGCTAGTAGGCAAGAAAATGAAACTTATACCTCCTCTCACTAATAGTACTCATGTCACATCTCATCATATAATCCTTCGCCCATGTATAAGATTATTTGACAAATGTTTCCCTATCTTTGCACACATCTAGAGACAATATATCAAATAACAATATCAAATAATTATGAATAATGAATAATCGATGCCATATACATGTCAATCATACATAACACAACCCCATCGTGGGTCCACATATCTTGACTCAATCCAGAGTCCATATGCACATGTGGCTCTTCTTGTCGGACTTGACAAACCATAACTAACATCATATAATATAATATATTTCATCACGTAACCATGTGTTCATTTTCAATATTCTATAACATCACAAGAGAATATATATATAACATCAAATTAGATGAAAGACCTATATTAGATCATCTATAAATTATATGTCAACCAATTGCATCATTCTTGTAATTATAATTCCCTCAAATAATAACATCATATCAATCAAATAGAATCAAAGCAAAAAAAACACTACAATATTAAAAATGCGTGTGATAGGAAAATATAAGTTCCTTGACATGCCTTCAAGTTGGGAGTAGTAGGAGGAGAGGTGCTTTAGGTTTAAAAAGGGAAGAGATAAGCCTATGTTGGAAAATGTTTTATTTGTAGATATTTTGTTATAGGGGAAGTGAAGTGTTGGAATCTCCAAGAAGAACTCACAATTAGCTAGATGGAATGAGTGTGTTGTTAATCAATGTTTGTGTTAATGGATTTTCTACATATTAGTGTAATGTTTATTCAAAATAAACAAGTGTAATTGTGAGTTAGATGAGAGCCACTTGTGATTCACAATTTGTTATAAATGAATGGATTTTGTAGCTTGTAAAATATATTTGTGATAATGAAATACCAATTAAACTTAGATATGAATGTAAATTTTAGAAGTTTAAATATTCCTTATTTTGTATATTTAAAAAAAAAATTACATTATTTTATATTTATTATAAAAGGTTAATTAGATTAGTGAAATTTAAGTTAAAGTAAAAGGGACATATTTTTAACTAAAAATGATATCATCTTTTTATTTTTGCTAATGATGTAGCTAGCATCATAGAAAGTTAACAATGTAAACAAAACAAAAATTTAATCTTTGTATTTAATTTAATTATATATTCATTTTATATAAGTGAATAGGGATTATTTCTCAATTATTTAAAATTAAAATTAAATTTTATTAAATGATAATTTAAAAAAATATTGCATTTTATTTTAAATTAATATTCATATAATTAATTTTTTTTAATAATTAAGAACATATGTTTCCTCTTAAATAGATTCAAATTTATAAGAGATAAAATATTTACATTTTAATAACTTAAAATTAAATTATTTATTATTATTATTATTATTAAAAAAACAAAAAAAAATTCATTGATTAAGTTGTTTATTACCATGGAAATGATAGTTATATTAAACCTTTTCACAACAATGACTGATACGCTGAATTGGTAGATGGTGACGGTCGAACTACGTTTCTAAATTTCCAAGGAGAAATCATTAGGATTTTAAAATTCCAAGCACGAAATCTAAAGCAGAGAAAAACCGTAACATTTTGAATGTTTGTAGAACTATCTCTCGTCAAAATGAAGGTTAAATATCCGTTGCCGTCGAATGGCCCCACCCACCGGCAAAGAAACTAACATATTCATATACTTTACTTTCTTAAACAGATGGCGTTCCTCACTATATTTTCCGAGCGCTAAAACACGGTCAAATTGATAAACCATCAAATTTTCAATGTAGTTGACAACTCCTCAACCTCACATGGCCAGCAAAGATCAGAACTCTGACAAACCTAACCTTAACTGCTTTTATATATATTTATATATATATATATATATATATATATATATATATATATATATATATATCCTCTCACCCATTTCCTTACCCAAAAACTCTACAATAAAGGGATATTATAA
>CBVK0100154138.1:0-29394 GCA_900067695.1 Picea abies
AGGGGTAATCCAACTTGTAGTGGCAGTCCACTAGCCATCGAATGTTATGAGTGTGTCTCCATCTCTTCTTCCCCTGGGGATGGACCTTGCATTTGATGTGCAAGTCTCGTCTTCCAAGCCGTTGGAAGTAGAGGGAGAACCTATGTCTTTGCCAGGAAAAGTTGTAACAATTATGCACTTTACTGTGGATTCTGGAGTAATGGCTCCAATTGTTCTTTTAGTGATGTTGTGCTCTATCTGGATTGTGTTGATTTATCCTACTATGTTCCTATCCTTAATGGTAGCAAAAATTCTAAAGTCTCACTTCTATTTGTGGGGATCTCAACAATGGTTATTGTAATGGGAACCTACGATTCTGGGGTGACTGAGGGGATTTCTTGTTGCTAACTTTCTGCCAAAGGCAGAGTGACCAAAATAGGTACTGACAGAGTGATTGGTTGGCTCAAGGTTTTGGTAGTCAAGGTAATGGGTTCTTTGACATTCTCGGAAGGGTAGGGGATATCCAACTGCATTGGCTTCGGGGATGTGGGTAGGGAGGGAAAAATGGTCTCTTATGGTGGCAATGGGGCTTGTGGTGAAAATGGGGCTTGCTCAATAATGACAATTGAGAATGCATTGGCATCCAACTCAGGGTCATCTATGTGTTGATCATAGTTTGGGCAGCATGAGCGACTTCTCTAGTATGAGGTACATCTGTAGATATTGGCTGTGGGTTCAAGATATTTACAAGGGAAATACATGTTTGGGGTCTTGATTGAGATATCCCCTATGAAAGCAACAACTAGGATGTATTTGACATCCTTCCCTGATAGCATGGCATATTCTGGGAGCTGCAGAAACAATGGCAATGTCCTCTTCTCATGCTTCAGGGTTTCTTCATCCTCTTCTTCTTCTGAGTCCGATGGAATTTGGACCTTCTGATTCTTTTTTGTTGGGATGGAATTCGACCCTACTCTTTATTCCTACCCCTTTTTATTCATTAGCTCTAGTGGCAAGAGGTAATGCATACCAGAATTGTGTGGGTTGTGCTTGACGTTGTTCCATGACATGACCTCTTTTTCAAATGCTTACTCATCAAGGTAGAAAGGTAGAAACCTTGAGTGGAATTCCTTGGGCCTCACGTTCCTCGGATAGACAAGGGTATTGTGGTGGTTTAGGCCAAATGCGATGTTCCAGGTGTTGATATTCAACAACTCATGTGGTATGTGCCACCGTTGAGTTGCGTCAATTAGTTGATTGTGCCACTTTAAAAAGGCCACATTGTTGAACTCCAGGTTCTCATGATTCACCCTTGCATGCCATGGTTCAAAAATTTTCGCAAGGCGACCTTTGTCCACTGATGCTAACTGTCTTCCTATGGGTGGCCTCAATTTACACATTACAAATGCTACTAACATGTATCCATATGTGAAATTTTCTTCTTTCTCTTGAGATTCATCACAAGCAACTAGGAGTTCCTTTAGGAGGTAGCTGCACCAGTTGAACACAACTCCATTTGTGAAGAAATATTCTAATGAAATAGCATCTAAGGTGAATTTCCCCTTATAGCAGGTTGTACGGACCTTTTCTGGAATAATCGGGTCAATATTCACTATGCGCCCTCCTCTCTGAGTGTGGAATTTATCGTACATGTTGACTTCACCCTTCCTCTTCCTGTGCTTGCTCGGGCCTTGAAATCAATTGGATACATCCTCACCCTCGAGGGATAATCTGGTGAGATGGTGGATGTCATCTGCATGAATCAGATATCTTCAGTCAAGCCATAGGATCCTATCATGCACTCAACTGATCAGAAATTTTGTGCACTGTGCTACCTCACCAGTGGTCCCGAAGACTGGTAAGTCCTTAAGGTCCATAATTGTGGAATTGAACAGGTTGATGAAGTATGGTTTTGGGACAAATTTCATGCCTCCCATTTCATCTGGAGCCAAGTCCCATAACACACTGATGTTCATCTGTGGAAAAAATACTTGGTCCATCAGGTCAAGGTCCAGGAATTTTACTTGCTCAGTCTTCCCCTTGACATCGCCTATGACCTCGATCCTAGGATCATATGAATCAAATGGAATTGCTTCTTTGGGATATGAACTATGGCCTCCTTCTGCTCTCGGCATGTTGGCTCTGAAACTCTGGTAAACTGGGTGAGTTGGGGTTGGGGTTGCGACTGGGGAGAGAAAAAATTCTCGTTGGGGTTGGGGTTGCGACTGGGGAGAGAAAAAATTCTCAGAGTATGCTCGGGTGTAGACAATTCAAAAACAGAAGTTAGCTAATGACAAGTGAGTCTCTCTCCTTGAATTCACGGGATCTTATAAACTGGATAACTCGAAAACTTTGTAGTCTCTCATAAAGACACTCATCATTAGGCCATAAACGTGATATTAGGCTTAGGTGTCTGACGGGACTTGTAACAGGGTAAGATCTATAGGATGATCTTGGATTTTAATGTATGGAATGACAAGGATGTGGTCGACCTGAGGGATTTACCGTTTTAACGGTTGGGAATTCCGACGGGGATATCGATGGAATATATGAGTATCGCACCTTTATGGATTGATGGAATGTTCCGATGGGTTATTGTAGCTACCATAAAGGGCATGACTAGACGGGATGCGTATGGCACATGGGTTGTGATCTAGTTCGGATTCACCCCCCCCTCTGCCCACAATGGGGGTCCCCGTCATGCTTAACGACTGCATTTAATGTAAGGGTAGCTCTTCCGATTTTGGGCATCCAAATAATCTTTTATGCACGGAATCAATGCTTAGACTAAAAGATAAACATATGTCATGGCGAAACTATGCACACTCCGACATTATTAACTGAATTAAAGAAATTACATAAAATTAAAATCTAACTACTATACATAATCCTTTGCACTGGAGAAAAATTTCTTTGGCTCCTTTAGACTGGAGAAATAGTTCTTGAGATATGTAGGGTTTCAGGTGGACACCATTCACCCAACCTGGTCGAAGGATACCATCTAGTTGTGCTAGCTTCACTATACCAGAGTGTTAGATTTCTGCAACTATGAATGGACCCAACCAATGCATGCACAACTTGCCTAGATGCTTCTGATATCGGCTATCATAGAGTAGTACCTTATCCCCTTGCGTAAATATTTCGGACTTAATGTGTCTATGATTCCAATATTTTTTTCTATCTTTCTCAACTGACTGATGAAAATATGCTAAAAATCTCACTTCCTCAAGTTCCTTCAAGTCTACAATCCTCTGCGCAACTGATTCATCATTTTTCATGTCTGTAGCCTGTGCTATATAGAGACTAGGGGTGATAAACTATGCAAGTACAAAAACTTCTTTCCCATAAACCAACTTAAATGGAGTATTCATGTGTAACTTCTTCGTGGTAGTCCTGTAAGCCCATAAAACTGTTGAAACTCTATCATCCCAGTCTTCCCTGTTTGTGCAACATACTTTTGTCAGTCCTCTTTCCAAAAATTTATTAAATGCCTCCAATGTACTGTTAGCTTGTGTATGATAGGGAATTCTCTTATGGTGTTGTATAAGGAATTATGTTGTCAATGTTGTGATTGTACTACTAATAAAGTGACTACCCTCATCACTAGTCAAACATCTAGGGCATCCATATCGAGTAATGACATTTTCAAAGATGAATCTAGAAGTTGTGTCGATCGAACAATATTGAACTACCTCTGCTTCATCCCATCTCATGAGGTAATATGTTGCGGTGATGATGTATTTGGCCTTTGAATGCTTAGCTGGCGGGTTGATTGGTTCAATAAAGTCAACAACCTACTTCTCAAATGCCTAAAGTTCTCTAACTGGATGAAGGGGTAATTCATCTCCGCGTGACGGATTTCCTATTCTTTGGAAGGTGTCACAATATCTAGCATACTCTTTAGCGTCTTTAAATAATGTATTCCACCATAATCCAACTTGAAGTACCTTTTGTTCCATAGCATTACCTCCAACCTGTCCTCCCGCAACTCCACTGTGACATTCCCACAAGATATATTTCCTCTCGTGTTTCAAGACACATCGTTTGAGAATGTTTTCTAGTCCCAATTTGTAAATTTGTCCCACAATTAGTTGATAGTTGGCTACGCAAACAACCATATGTCATTTTTGGTTGCAGAGTAAGTTTTTCATAAGGTCCCTGTACTGAGGAAGATATAAATGTCTTCAAGATACTTTGGGATGGCCTCAATTTGGAATAGGTCCGCATCTGAGAGTTGATCATACACTACTCCACCACTTTCCCCTGACTCCAACCTGAAAAGGTGATCTGGACCTACATTTCATCTTCCTAGTTTGACAATTACTTCGAATTAAAACTCTTGAAAGATCAATAGCCACCTACAAATCCTTCCTTCAAGTATTGGTTTATTAACTAGGTATTTCAACGCAAAGTGGTCAGTAAAAAAATTGAAATGAGAGCCTAACAAATAGTGTCTAAAATTTTGTACTACATAAATCCTAGCTAGACCTTCCCTTTCAATGGTTGTGTAGTTGTGTTCAGCTTGCAAAAGTTTTCCACTGGAAAAATAGATAGGGTGGTCCATATTTCCTTCCCCTAATTGCACTAAAATGTCTCCAGGGAAATGTTTGATGCATCCACATGTACATGGAATTCAATTTCTCAATTGGGAAATATAAAGATAGGTGCAGTACTTATTTTTTCTTTAAGAATATTGAATGCTTTTTTACACTTTGGTGTCCACCGAAATAGTTTGGACTTCTTCAGAATCTTTTCTAGAGGTGTGGTGATAGTTTCATATCTTCTGATGAACCTGTGGTAATATCCTGTATGTCCCAGTGTAGAGCACAATAATTTATCACTTGTAGGTGGAGGCATGATCAGAATGACCGCAACTTTAGCTGGGTCTACCAAGACTCCTTCTCTGCACACAATATGGCCTAGAAGATTGCCATGTGGTACACAAAATATACACTTTCTTAGATTCATAGATATATGTAATTCATGCCATCTATCAAACATTAGTCGGAGTAGCGCTACATGTTCTTTTAGCGGGATGTATATTGTCCAATCATCCATGTAGACCTCTACAAACTTGTGGATGAACTATCGAAATGATTCTATTACGATCTGAGAGAAGACTGCAGGGGAATTATTTAAGCCGAAGGGCATTATGTTGAATGAGAATGATCCCCATTCAGTTATGAATGTGGTCTTCTTCTTGTCTTCTTCCATAATTCTGACTTAGCTATATCTTGAGAATCCTTCTGTAAATGAATAAGATTATTTTCCCGCAACCTGATCTAACACTTTGTCACTGCAAGGTGTTGGAAGAATATCGTGCACACATGGAAAATTCAGACTTATGTATTCCACACAGAACCAAATGTCTTATGTATCTTTCTTACTCTAGATAACTATGGGGCTAATCCACTCTGCTTCTTCGATTGGGAAAATAAGGACTGTCATAATCATTTTGTCCACTTCCTTCTTGACCTTCTCTTTTATTCTAGGATTAAGGTGGTATGGTCTGTGCTTCACGGGTCTTGATTTGGGTTTCAACTCGATTTTCATTTCCCCCATGGAACCTTTTATACCTTTCATTTCTGAGAACGTTTTCGAAAACAATTCCTCATACTCCCACAACAGGCTGTGTACTTCATTCATAGTTTGTTCATCCCAGTAATCCCCTATAAAATCTATCTTAGGATGCTTTGTACTCCCTATATTAACATTTCACAAATTTAGTGGATGGTTATAGGAGCTACAAGTGTGACTAGGTATAGTATCCTGAATCTCTCTGCTACCTTTTGTTTCCTGGATAGTTAAGCTTATAAGTTCCTCTAAGTAATCATGTTTCTCGATATATTTATCAACTTTACATCAAGCTACAACTATCGTATTGGATTCAAGATTCAGAATAGAATGAAGCAATTGAATATGGTCAACACATACTACTAGACTTGATCTCTTTTTGAAAATGTCAGTAAAAATCATTTCTCTAATTCTTTGGAGGACTATGTTGAGCTCAGGGTATTGACTTGTAAAGGAGAAGTCCCTACAAAACTGGTCTTGTAAGGTATACCAACAATTTGTTTGTCTTCTGGTATCTTCATGTATGTAGCAGGATTTTGGGGTTGGACCGAGAAAATGGAGAAATACCTGAACCCATAGGTGAGAGGGTACTTCCGCAGCTCGCCACTACTTCAAGTAATGCTCAATATTTACTTTAGGGTAGACCGTCCATCGAAAAGTTGTACATCTTGAAAGTCTATATTCATCTCTTCTTTCATTTGATCCCTACATTGGAATCAACATCAAATGGCTTTCTTCACGTCTTCCCACTCCATAATCAAGGCTTTATGAGTGTCCCACCATATAGTGGGGGTATCTTGCAAGGCTAAGTCAAGAACAAATATCCTTTGATCCCTTGCTATTTTTTCTTCCATGCTGGAAAGAAAACTGTGCATCTCTATGGTACCATCATATTGCAGGTGTTCTTTGATCTTGGTTCCAATCCACCTCGTTTCTTTGATAGTTGCACATCGTCTTGAGAATCGTTCATATGAGACATGCTGCCAACTTTCAAATGATAATTTTGAATCATCGTCAACAGACTGTATGCTTCTCCAACTTATCGATCCATCTACAGAGGGATTTATGTAATCTGGTCTCGTTCCTGCTATTATGGTGTACAATTTGTCAAGAGCATCTAATTCCATATTGTTATTGTAAGTTTTAAACCTATGAAGTAAAGCAATGCATATATATTCTTAGGAAAAACATAATTTAATCAATGGATCATACACAGAGTACACAGAGATTTTATACCGGAGAGGTGTGCACTTCAGCCCTAGAACTTGTACTTGCTGAAATTTCCAAAATCACACTTATGTTATGTGTTGCCTTAATGGGGAAATCACCTTTATTTATACTAGACTAGACACATCAATAATGGTGTCGATTGGCACAACAGGGACGACCTCAATAACTCATAATATAATTAATAATTACAATATTAATTATTTTTTACATTAATTATCTTTCACTTTATTGTGGGGTCGACTTGTACCCTTTAAATCATAATTAGGGTTATAGGTAAATCCGACTCTTAGACAATATAGCAAGAGATCTCATACACCCACTAGTTCTCAACCATTAGGGGCATGTCCACCTGTTCTCAACCACAGGGACGTCCAAGTAAACAGATCTCTATCTCACTACATCTCATAGAATAATCATCAGGATACACACTCATTAGTGCTCAACCACTAGGATCATGTCCACCTGTGCTCATCCATAGGAACGTCTTACTCAGCATATCTCTATCTCACTGATTCTCGTAGGAGAATCATCTGGAGTATCACATCATCTCAACTCTCTGCACAAAGGAGAATAATAAACCCATCACATGGACTGCTTCACCCCTCACAGGGGTACACATCATTTCATCTCAAACGATACACCCATCTCATGGACATCCTCCCTTCTCAAGGGCACATAGTGTTTCATCTTCGTCTCAGAGAGAACAACATACCCAGCTCATGGGCATCTTCCCTACATAAGAGCACACAGTGTTCCATCTCTATCTCAGAGAGGAACTACACACCCATCTCACAGGAACACCCAACTCATGGGCTCTCTCTCAGACTGAATCACTTAATCTGTGTCTTGGAGGATGTCTCACACAATTGTAATTATAAACACTCCCTCTCAGCTAGGGAGGCATTCTCCATCAAGCAAATTCTTCGCACGAAGTACTCAAACTTTGTCTTGTCTATAGTCATCAACACTCCCTCTCAGCTAGGGAGGTATTCTCCATCAGGCCATGTTTCTCACGGAACTACTCGAACTTCATCTTGGAAATAATCATCAACACTCCCTCTCAGCTAGGGAGGTATTATCCACTAGACCAAGTTTCTCACAGAAGTACTCGAACATTGTCTTAGCAAGTGGTTTGGTGAAGATATCTGCAATATGCTCATGGGTAGGAAGGTACTGCATGTGTACTTATTTCCTCTGCACCATTTATATGATATCGTGATAATTTTATCTCAATGTGTTTCCATCTATCATGAAACACAGGGTTCTCATAGAGATTCACACAGCTCTAGTTATCACAATGAATAGTGGTAGGATCCATCTCATGATCAAATAAATCTGTCAAAAGCTTGCAAAGCCATACTGCGTCACGGACTTCCACACTCAATGTTATATACTCTACTTCTGCGGTACTCAAGGACAGGGAGCTTTGTTTCTTGCTGCTCCAGGAAACCATGGAAAACCCCAAGGTAAAACAACAACCAGATGTGCTCTTCCAGTCCACTGCACTCCCTGCCCAATCTGCATCAGCATATCCCTCCAAACTCATGTCTACACTGGAGGCATATCTCAGGCCATATCCAACTTTGCCTCGTAGATATCTCAGTACATGCTTCGTTGTTATCCAGTGAGTCTTGTAAGTTTTAAACCTATGAAGTAAAGCAATGCATACAGATTCTTAAGAAAAACAAAAATTAATCAATGACTCATACACATAGTACACGGAGATTTATGTTGGAAACCCTTAACTGGGAGAAAACCATCCTTCCTTGGTGTCATACCTTTGAACTCTTCATTGTATTAATTTCACCATTCACCATACAATATATAAAATATTTTAGGTATTTTGTAGCTACCAAAACCCTAATTCCTTAATTCGGGATTAATTTAGAAAACCGCTAAAAATAGAAAAATCCGCTAAAATAGCAAAAACCGCCCAAAAAAAAATTTGGGGTGTTGCGCGTAACCAGCGGGGCATACATGGCCTCCCATGGGACCCCCCTAGGAAGTGCCCGGCGCACATGACACAAAGAGCGAAGGAATTTGGGATCGTCAGATGCAGTTTTCGAACCTAACGCGCCCACACACACACATGCAAAGAATATAACACATACCCAACAATTATCTACTGGTTCAGTGTATCTAGGCCCTCAATATGGATCCAAGGGTCGAACTACTTTTATCCCATCCACCTCAAACATCATGGTGTCCCTCTTTATATCAATGATAGCATACTTGTCATATTCCCAATCAATTCTGAGCAGAGAAGGGTAGGGATCCTTATCTCCCATGATTTCAATTACTTCAAAATCGACTTTGGTTTTAACTCCCGCAACATCAATTTCCACATTTTCCAGCCCTACTACTGGGAAAATGCAGTACTGTTTTTCCATTCTCAACTGGATGGGGGAATATACTAAATGAGGTTTTCCCAAAGCTTCAAAGGTATTTTTGGGTAGGATGTTGATATCAGATCCCAAATCTAGCATGACAACTTTGATTTCAAAATCATCTAGCTAGGCTTCTAACCTAAATTATTTTCTTGTTCACACCTTTCTTCTTTATATTCTATAGGTATTCTTCTCAAGGAGGTTGTTCCTTACTATGGCTTCTAGGGTTCCCTCATTTCCCAGTATTAGGTACATGGTGTTTCACAAATTTTCCATAAGTTGGTCATCCCCTAGGATTTCAAAGAACAATTGAAACCAAAGATTGATTACATTTTGAGACTACTCAGGGTGTCTCTTTAGAATTGTTGAATTTCTAGGTTTTGGTGGTGAGGTAAGGAATTGCACAAGTTTAGGTTGAGATTTGACTTTAGGGGATTCATCCATTATATCTAGAGTGGGGATACTATTAAATATTTGAATTTCATCTTTGAAGAACAACTTTTGTTTCAAAGGGTTATACCCGTCATCCTTGGGAACAACTTTTTGAATCTTAGGCCGACTGTCTACATCTACCCCAGTTTTTGCTCCTCCATGTGTAATGATGTTGATATTAGGTAGTTGTCTCTCAATCCTCCTTTTTATTTCTGATCTTATGAGATTAGCTCCTCGTTGACGAACCCAATCTTCCCATTTTGCAATCATTTCTGGTCAGTCTTCAGTTGCGTTCCCATTATTTCTGCAGTGAGATCACCATGGTCGTCTTGGTTGAGGGAAGTCTCTGGACAAGTGACCTTGTTCATTACAGTTGTAATAATGGATCAACCCTCTTCCTCTATTTCTCCCTCCTATGAATGCACCTCCAACCCCACTTCCATGACCTCTTCCAAGTCCTTGGGGGTTTTGTTTATTCTAAATGTTGTCTGATCTAATATGTCAGCAAGCGCGTCCAACGCTCTACATTGATTTGTATCTTATGTCATGGATGCACATAACTCACAATGTATTGTATTAGGCATAGTTGTGTACTTCTGCATAATAGGAAAATGCCTCGACACATGCCCATGTGTTTGAAAAATCTCACAATACTCAGATGACTAAGATGTTTAAGTGTTTGGGAAGGTATGGTATATCCCTGGTGCATGGAATGGTGGGGTCATAGATACTTGAATAAATCCTCCCATTGGTCCTAGAGAGGGTCCCATTGGATTGTGAGGAGGTCCCATTCCCCTCATGCACGGACATTCATTTGCCAGATTCCCTTCTGTGTAGCATCATGTGCACCAAACTTGAGGTCATCCTAGTCTTGGTATCGTTAATTCTTGAATATTCTCTGTTATCATAGATATTTGTCCCTAGAGTTGTGACAAATTTGCATCCACTAGAGGCCTAGTTGCCCTTAGACTCCCTGGATAACCTACCATGGCTTCGATCTTCATCGACTATTCCAAGGCATCTGTTAAGGTCGTTATCCCTTGTTGCGTTAAATGAATTCTCGTTAGAGGTAGTAACCCTTAGATGTAGCATTCCCTCTGGTGATATTCGTGAATTGGATGCGCTAACCTCCCAATAGCATATTTAAATTTCTAACTGTACTCCCACAAAGATTCTCCTTCCCTTTGTTGAATCTCCTGCAACTCAGAGAGAGCGTGTTGCTCTAACTGAGGTAGTTTGAATTCAATGATGAAATTCAAATTAACTTGGGCAAGGGTGAACAATTTTCCTTGCACCCATGGTTCAATAGCCTTCATGTACCATTTGAGGGCACGACCCCTCAAGGTAGTCTGAAATTCCACTAACTTGTTTTCATCGAGAGTCCCTCTGGATATCCAATGGCTTCACATACGAACCAATATTTCTCTATATCCTCGTCCCCTTCACCCCATAACTCTGGGTATTGGGCGATCGAGCCTCCCATATTTCTAGCCATTCTGGGTCTCATTGTTCCTATTAGAATGAAACCTAACGGTCCTAGTTGTGATATTCTTGGGGATCGCAATATCCTCCCAAAGTTTACGCTTACAGACTGTGACTTACTAACTGGATGCGATGGAATAGAACTAGCATAAGTATACAGTATAGATCTTACCATGGGTATAGAGGACACCTGGGGGATAGGTGATTCGAGGCTGGTTCCATTGACTTATGGGTAGGTTTATTTGATTTGGGGGGTCTCATTTTCTTCCTATGGAGCATCCTTCTCGGCCTAATTCCTAATGTTTCCTGATATCGGGGTTGAATCTTCTTGGTCTCCTGCAAGGTCCAGACCTGCTTCGTCTTCCCTTGCTTCTCCACACTCCTCTTCTCTTCCACCCACCTGGTGACTCCTTCCTCTCTGTGCTTCTCTCTAATCTAATATTAGACTGGCTAGTATTTCTTTTCTTCGTACCTTCATCAACTCTTCCTTCTTTCTTTCATCTGTTCCTCTTGATCCAATTTCTTTCTGCAACACCTCAGACTGCTTTGTTTCTTTATTTACCTTTCCACGCCACCACTTCTCAACTATGGTGGATCTCCTTAAGGCTCGCTCATTTCTTGCGTGCATTTCTTGATCTTCCCCCAACTGTCAAAGAACCCTTTCCCCTTCCCAGGTCATGATCCTACCCCAAACGTAGGTTTTTAGGTTTCCATCTCAGTCAACGGAATAGTTATCATCCCCTCCTCCATAAGGAATACTTTGATCCACGGGGTAATTTCCCTCAATAGTATTTTGTGCGCGCCTTTCTTGAAAAATTCTTCTGGCCGTGAAAACTATTGGTGATTCTCAGTTGTGAATTCAAAGATATATTCTTCCAAATTCATGTTAACCCAGAAATCGATGAAGTGTTGTGATATTCTCTGTGTCCCACGCACATGTCTTCTTGACGTGTTCTTTGAATTCTGGAGATTCTTGTAGCCAATCTATCCAGTGGAATAATTCTTCTGGTAATTTTACCCAGAATATATCATACTAGTCACTCGATATTTCTAAGTAAAAGATAGAATCTCTTGTAGCATTCACACTTTTACTTTGCAACTCCACTTCCTTCTAGATAAAGGCATCACAATTTTGTTCCCACCATTTTTGAATATCAGATCTATAGATCTACAGAAGCATTCTCCTTACGAGTTCCCTTTTAAAACACAATTCCTGGATATAGAACCATTTTGTTGGCGCAAAAGTGATCAGACCAGGGTCCTTCTCAAGTTACCAACAAAAGGTACCGAAGTGCAACCAAGATGAGAAAGAGAGGGAAGGGTAAGGAGAATACTCAGAAAAACCTCTGAAGTATCAAGATTCATGTTAGTATTGTGCAAGATATATTAATCCCGTAGCAGTTATGAACATTTCCTAGATGGGAATAAAGAAACAGAGTTGTGTTTCCATTCACAATGAAGCAATTAATCATATCATCCGTAAAAGATAATACATAGTAGCATTCAAGAGAATTAGAAGACTAAGTACACAAGATATATTTAAATTTTGGGCCTCCAATTGTATTATCATATTAGGTTCTTCTCACAGCTTGAGTCACATATACAAGTAATCAATAGATACTCCCCAACTAGTGTGAAACAAGGTTATCTCAGTCCCTTGCTCTTTCCAACTCTACAATAATACAAAAATCTATTACATTGACAGTCTGGTTCTTACCCAGATCTCAAAACTCAAATAAGCTAACAACATGAATGATAACAACAATGACTATAGAAACAACAACAAAACCCAACAACAACCAGCAACCCCATTACAATCATATCGATCCCATATATATAATCCAGTCTAGGTATTCTAGTTGAGAACTCAAGAGTTCTCTCTTCTTCTTTATATTTTTGAAATTTATTTCTTCAAAACTGATATTGCGTTGTCCTTCCAACCACTTTCTATTTCTTCCTTTAGTCTTTTGTCTAGATCCTCAGCAGCTTGCACAACTTTTGTTCACCAAAATGAAGCTGCAACATAACTTACGCAACTTCTATTCATCAAAACGAAGGGCCCAACATAATTTCACTAAGATAGACACTATAAATATGTGTTTATGATGTTCAGGATAGGACCCACTTGGGTAGCCTTTTTTGATTCCCTCAAGAAATAATTCTACCTTATTAAAAATTGTGATGACTAGTACATGATATGGACTACTCTGCATTAGGAAAGAGACTAGATGGTGTTTATGTACACCAACATCTTCCATACCTTGTGCCACCTTTTTCCAAACCCCTTTTTTCCTTTTTCTAGTCCATGCTTTCATTTTCATTTGAAAATTTGTGGGTCCCCTTTTGTGTAGGTTTTCAGGCTACAACATCAATTTTTTGGGACTGGGGTGAGCACTGAAAGAGTAGATCTCAAGTTGGAATGGCTTTTAGTGGTCCTTCTTTTATATGTTCACTTTCTTTTCTAGGATAATTTTCTTATTCTTTTATTGTTATAGCCTTAATCTCCACCATATAGGTCAGAGATGAATCCATTAGTGGATAGAAGTCTTAATGCAACCTTTTTCTGAGGTTTGACCCTTTCCAGAGCATTTTTGGAGGGCCCTACGTGACACCTAGCATGCAACAAGAGAGGCCTCACTAGAGAACAATAGATCAACAAGTGAGGCACTGCCAAACTTCTAGAAAATGGGAGTTACGAGGTGAGGGGCAAGAGATGAGTTGGATATTAGTGGTAATAGCCTAGGAATTCACATTATTCAAGTTTCTAGTGGCCTCTAGAAGATCTAGAAGCCTCCTAAGCCTCTTCCAAGAACTATATAACAAAGGAAAGCCTTGGACAAGAAAGGAAGAAATAATTGAATAGAAAGCTTATGCTACCAAATTGCAGAGGTATTCAACCATTGTAGATAGAAGTCATTGAATCCTAGCATGACCAAAGAGCTGCAAGAAGAGACAAGGAGAAAGGATATTGAAGAATCTTTCATCAACACTTAAGGTATGCATGTTTGATGTAAATTCAGATTAAAATCAATAGATCATTTGGTTTTCCCCTTGAATGTTTGTCATTGATGTATACATGTTTAGATATGATCTTGTAGATTATAGAACAGGTTAGATTCAAGTTAGATATAGGATTCTAACATCAAGAAGCAATTAGAATGGTTTTGTATTGTCTTTGGTGTGCAATAAGTAGGTTGTATAGGTTGGAGCTGGAACTTGAGGACTGCAACAATCATGATATGCTAAAGACAACCTTCAGGAAAAGGTAATCCATTCACTCAATTCTTTGTATGTGATATTATTGTTTGTCTCTATGGAATCCATAGGAAGTATACCCCCTCCTATCTAGGATAACTAGGATGATCCTAGGGAGATATTACTAATCTACTCAGTGAGATCCCTATGAGCTAATTTCCCATAACATATTGGTGACTCCACTGGGGAGAACTCTACTCTATTTGAATCTCTTTGCCATTATCTTCCTCTATTTTATGGTTTGAATATTTTTTTCTTCCATTCAGAGTTTCATGGATCATACCTAATAGATACGAGACATTTGAAGATCCTGAACAAGCCCATTTTCTCTCAAAAATTTCTTTTTTTTGCAGCCCTCTCTTGTTGCACTGCATTTGTCTCGCGAGGCATCCTTGCAGGTTGACAAAAATATGTCCCATGAAGCATGTAAAAATGGTGAAAGTCCCACTACTTATCCTAGCAGGTCACCAGAGGGACAACAAGTGAGGATCCTCTCTCATCCAATGAAGGAAACCTACGAGGACCCTTGTAGGGTCCACAAAAAAGGGTCTGTAGGGTGTAAAAAAGGTTTTTTTTTGTGAAATGTTTTCTAGGTTTTTTTCTGTGAAGCCTAGGGTCCCTATTGTTGGGGAAGAAAACCTTTAGAACTTAGTTTTTCAAGATATTTTTCATCATTCTTTTCATGACATAAAAAAGGAAATGAAAAATTATTTTCTGTTATCATCCCTTGTGAAACATTTTAAGGTCTCTTTTCATAATTCCATTTGTGAACTTTGGAGTTTGAAATTGTATTTTTGGGTGATTGATTGTTTCATTTGGTTGAGTTTCCTTTTGCAATTTGGTTTTACATTGTTAAGATCCATTCCTTGTGAGTTTTGGGTTGAGATCTCGTGTAGACAATGGAGGGTTCCATGGGGCATCAGTACCAATATCACACTACCCTTTGTTGGCTTTCCTTTTGCATTTGTCTTTCTTGCTTAGATCAAGATTTGGTACATTTCAATTGGAAAAACATCATAAAGATAGAAATAGTGTTGCATGCTAGATTACTTTTGAAGTACTAGGAACAAGCTTGCATTAGGAATAGTGTTTGGTTGCCAAATTTTACAAAATTTTTATATTTGGTTTGTGTTTGTTGGTTGCTTGGTGTTTGTGAGGATTCACTTTCTAAAGATTGCAAAGAAAAAGGAAAAGAAACAATCTCTCCCTCCCATAGCTAGAGTTCATCGAAGTGAACAATTTGCATTTTCATATTTTCATTGCTTGGTTGGGTCAAGATTCCAAACATCACTAAAGTTCCATCCATTATCTTTGGACCTAAGAAACAAACCTAAAAATAAGCGCTTAATCTAAAATCAATTAGAATTATTTTTTATTTTGATAGTAAATCAACATTATATAGGCTTAGGGCCTTGGATTAGGATTGGAGAGTAAACTATCCAAGGCCACAAAACTCAACCTAGAAGTCATTAAAATAATGTTAAATTCATTCTTACAACTAATGTGTTGGGAAGCTCCTCTAACACAGGAGTCAAACACAAGGTTGCATCGAGGCAAGTAGGGAGATTACCCCTCTCTACTTGTTTTTGTGTTTGCAATACTGTTTCAATCGTTACATATATAGGGGTTCTGTTGGTTAACACACTCGGAGATTTTGGCTTAGCTACCCTACCCTTATGTGTGTTCAGACTTATGATTGTTCACCCAACCATTGATTGTTAGGTGGTAGCCTTAGTGACATTTCCTAGGGATCCACACAGGTGAATGCAGGTGGGACGTGATTTTAGTATCTGGGGCATACATTTTTCACGGTCTCAGTTCCCTAGAGGGTGCCCACCTTAATAAAGGGTACTTGCACCGGTCAAGGTTGTTTCGCATTGATCATCGTAACCACTCCTCACACCTTCTCTAGTCAATATGGTGGAGACTTCATCTCCCCCACGAAGTTGGTTTTCGGAAGGCCCCTAAGCCAATTGGGTTGCTTGTTGTTTCCTAGATTTGATTAGGGGTGTGCTCTTTGAGTTCGAGTATAGGTCAACCATAGGTTGATTTGTGTTAGGAAAGTAACATAAATTTATTCATCGTAGCTGAATTATCGTGCCAATCCTGTTGACTATGATGACTCGAGCCTAATATAGAGGTGCAACTGCCTCTAAAGCGGCGTGTAACAACTAACAAGGTGTTTGAAGGGTCTTATATTTGGTTTGATGAAACTGACTTAGTTGAAGTAGAATTGGTTGACGAACCTCCTCTGTGGAATTTTTATCCTCCTTTGATTGAACCAAACACCCCTTTACTATTACAAGTAAGGAAAAATTCTAGTGAGCCTTTTTCTTTGTTCACTCATCCTCCCACCATGTTAGGACCAAGTGTCTCATCTAGTTTAACTGAGAATATGATCTCATCCCCACACGGGACAGGGGGGTATTCCCCTAGGGGCATCCCATCAATGTCCTCACTGCCACTTCTTAGCTCCATTGGACCTACACCATCCACTCCTTTTGTTTTTGGTTCCTCCATCTGGGGGACGTCATCCATGTCATATCCATCCATTAACATTCCTAGAATCCCTATGCCCATCCCTTCCATGTCAATTCCCACTTCCATACTCTTTTCCAGTGGGGGGCCAACATTTGGTTTTAGCATGGGAAGTGGAACTCCTTCCACTTCCGCCAATCCAATGAGAAGGTGTACCTTTTGCATGGAGTATGCCTAGTGGTTTTGGGTCTATCCCTAGTAAAACTGGGGGCAATAGTACATCTAGAGGTTTTAACTTTCCTTGGGTTAGCACACCTTTCCCTAGGGGCACATCCCTTGGGGGAAATTTTTCATCGTGGGGATGTTTTCCTTTTGTGTCCACATCCAGTATTGGTGGTTTTTCCCTGGGATTAACTTCAGGAACATAATCCCTGAAGGGTCCACATTTCCCCCTGGGGGAAACCCCCTTGGGGGCAGTTTTGGTTCTAGGAGAATTCATGCTCTTGGAGGTGCCACCATATGAGTAGGCACTCACTCTTCAGGAGCTCCCAAACCCTCTAGTAGTACCAACATAGGGGGACCACAAGGTCCATATCAGACATCAAATACATCACCTCCCTCCTAGTATTCATTTGCACAGTTGTCTTTCCTTACAATGCTCAATTTACCAGACTTATCACTGTTAACAAATGAAATTATAGCCTATGATCCCTCATGGTCGATGATGCCATCCAAGCTACCATCAAACATTCCTAAGTTTGATCGAAAGTCAAGAGAGGACCCCTCTACACACATCATGACTTACCACTTGTTATGTTCATCCGACTCGTTGATGGATGATAGTGTGAGGTTGCATATTTTCCAAAGATCCCTAACTGGAGTCGCTACCAAATGATACGTTGAACTAAAAGGAGGTTTTTTTAGAAGATTCAATGACCTGGATATGGTGTTTTTAACAAACTACCAATTTCCTATTCAGTATGAGATAGGAACAAAACTCTTAATGTCACTGCGCCAAGAAAATGTCACTCGCATTTTCGATCATATTCATGACTGGTGGAGATGACATAGGATGATTAAGAATCATATTTCGGACAAGATCCTAATGTAGTGGTTTACCAAGTCCCTCTTACCACCCATTTCTAGGGATGTATCTATGGTCAGGGTGGCCACCAAGGAGTAGGCCATTTTGTGTGCCCAACAATTGGATTTGATCTATTCTGAGTCGGGACCTATATATGACATCATCCCAAATGCTCCTCACCCATCAAATGATCCACAAAAACCAAATCCAAGACCGCATGCCAATGACATGGTTGGTTATATTTCACATGCATCTGTTAAGAAGCTAGCTAATCAAGTGGGTCAAATGACCATTCAATCACAACCATCAACTATTGGCACTAATACTGAAACTACTAAAGTCCCTTCTCAAACCTCCGAGGTGAATTCAGTGCATTCCACACAACCGAATAATCCTCAACAACCTGGAGGCAAGAAAAAGAGGAACAAGAAGAAGAATTGAAATAATGAGAAAGGGATTGCCTCTACCCAAAACAACTAGGAGGGAGGAACTAAGCAGAAAAAGAAGAGTCATTTTCCTAGCACGATTTGTGGGGAAGACCACCCTACTCACCAGTGCCCCAGGAAGGATGAGGTCCACAATTTTTTGGCACAATAGTGGATAGTGGGTTCCTCAATTGCCTATTGTCTTAACTCATCCTCCCCCCCCTCAACCTCAAAACATGGTTGTCGAAAATCCTTCCCTTCCGCCACGGGGCATGGAAGGTACCCCTCACCATGAGGGGTCTTCCTCGAATGCTTCCATTTTCACGTGTGACCAAACAATCAATTTGAAAACACGAGCAAAAAATTATGACATTCTCGAGCCTTCTCATGCTTCCTCAGAAGCAACATATTCTTCCTAGTCTAGTGGCCCTCTTCAAATTTAGAAGCCACCTTTTGACACATCTCTTCACCCCCTGAAAGGATTTCTTCAACTTATGATGCATAAAACCAACACACGGGTTTCCCACAACTATAGTATTGTGGAAGACTTGGTTGAGGCAACTTATACCATGTTTTCACTTGAAGTTCTCCAAAGCTTCCCCATGCATGAGCATAAATCCATCCTCTCTACCATAGGCGGGGTTGATCCCTCAGATTCGAACCTCATCACCTTTGATACTAGTCAAGTTACTCATAGACTCTCCCATCAGGTTTCCTTCCAAATAATAGTGCCAAGTTACTCATAGACTCTCCCATCAGGTTTCCTTCCAAATAATAGTGCGATCATTGGGGAAAACATCTACCGGACATTGGTGGATGAAGGATCCTCGACTTTCATCATGTCCATTTCTTTATGGAAGGCCCTTGGATATCCAAATCTTGACACATTTGCATCACTATTAAAATCATTTGATGGACACATGTTCCAACCTCATGGAATCATCACCGCCTTACCCATCAAATTAGGTGGAAATACTATCTCTATAGTGATAGAGGTTGTCGATGCACCTATTAATTATAATGTACTCCTTGGGCATACTTGGTTCTATGAGATGTTTTTAGTTGTCTCATCAGTCTTTAGGGTCTTTTTCTTCCCTCACCAAGGGAAAATCGTTACCATCGATCAACCTGTGTTATGTACCCAAGACTCAAGATCCAATGCAGGGTCACAAATACCCTTTTTCAAAGATACCACACAGTATTTTGTCAACATCAGTGTGGGTATGTTAAAATATACTTTGTTGATGGGAATTTTTCCCCTTCCCCCACCGTCTCCCACTACAACCATTTCTCCTATCAACATGATTTCCTCATCTACCAATGGATCCCTCGGGTATTTTTATCCTTAGGTGGTACCTCATTCTGAGGATGTTGATTCATACAAATAATATATTGATATTGGTCAACACCTCCATCCTCATATGGAGTGTGATCAACCTACTCTTCCCATACAGGTTGTTTATTCTCTCGGTTCACATGATTCTCTTGATTTTGAGTTTCCTTCATAAGAGTCCATCCTAAGAGTCATGGCTTCCATCGATAACCCCAGGGAAGGTGGGAATAATCGAGAATCCATCCTCCCTATTTTTGAACCCATGAGAGTTAGCATGATGATCTTCAATCCGGGACAAGGGGCATTTGTTGAGGCATCTAGTGAGACCCTTACTCTTAACCCATTTCTTTCTTGGATATCGTTTTCAGAACTTGCCACTGCATTCTCTGCCCTCCCTTCATATAAATATTTATGTTTCATACTTCCTTTATGTCTTTATGGGTCCCATCAATGTGCTTTCATCAATCACGAAACCACTCACAATGAGTATCTTTGAATGCAAATATTCATGCCTATGTGGCATGGCCTCGACATGGTGATCCATATGATGCTAACATCAACTCATGAGTTCAACAATTATGAAAAAGATCCTTGGCCCAAGACTAGCCATGTCTCTACTTAGCATAAAGCATCAAGATGTGTAGTTCCTTGTACATAGGTGTGTTGTGTGAGTGCTTTTTATTTTCCTTTCTCATATCCAAAAAATAAAAAATAAAATATTTTCTTCTTTGAGATTTCACTATGCGTTTTGACCTTGGAATCTAGTTTACATGTATTAACAGGAATATAAGGACTTTTTTACGATGATGGCGACATCCCATGAACTTGAGGTATGTGTTTCTCACCCGACTAAGAGGGATAGGTTTTTCTCTGCATATTCCACTTTTCATTATTAACCATCCATATTGCCAACGTTATGACTTAGGTTTGAACCTGACCGATTGCAACCTTAGCCACTCCTTTTGCACATCGTAAATAGTTCGGTAGTGCCTACCCTTCATGGGAACCATAGTTAGCACCAATAATTCCATTTGGTGCCCATGATGTATTTTCCCATAGGCCCAGGAGCCGTCTTTTAGCCTTGCCATGACTTGAATGTTGAGCCTCATTTTCCTCTCTTTGACTATATTATGGCCACATTTTGTGGGTGGTTCTCGAATTTTTTTCTTGTTTCTTAATGGTTTCCTATGCATTTTTTGATCATGTCATGCTTGTCTTCCCTAAGTTTTTGTTTTCCCATATCCCGCTTATTGATATGCAGTATCCTCGACCATCCGTCTCTTGCATTATTTGTCCTTCATTTTGTATTCACCTAACCAAGGAGAGAACAACTGATAAGAGTGGATCTCACTTGCCAATACCATTTTCATTCCTCATTTCTTAGGTCAATTCCATGTGCATGGAACATAGGATCATGTTTTTAAGCCACTTGTTCTCTTTTGAGGAGTATACATTTATCTCTCTTTCAAGATCGTTAAAACTGAATGAAAAAGGTATCGATCTTACTTGCATCATTATTTCATGCTTTTCAAACCATGAAGGAGACCGAGCATAATTTTTTCATTCTTTCATTCTCGTTAAACCATGAAGGAGACGAAAAATACAAAAAAATTAAAAAGTGAGTGAGGGTTTTTCACCATTGGTCTATTCTCAAAATGGAAACATCAACGAAGTCACCCTTGAACATGGAACCTATTTAAGTCCTACAATTGGGTTTTAGCTTTCCTAGGAGTCGTCCCAGTAATATGAGTCAAAGATACTCATTCGGTTGGTTACTCTTCCAGTCATCATGGAGAGTGCTTCAATGCCTCATATGTTGTTGCACCATATTATCCATCTCTTGTGTTTTGTTTCCAGGTCACCATTATGTCATGCTATATGTTCAAGAGAAGTTTAATATTGAGTTGACCATCTGTTGTTTTGTTGAATTTTCAAGTTGCCCATCCCTGTGTCTGTTGTACTTAGTAATAATCTCTCTTCATGTAATCTCTTGGTTTTTGTTTCACATTGATTGATGGGGGAAACATTAAGGCACTCCTTTGGTGGATCTCTTCCTATTGACTTCAACACATTATCTAGGATAGGGATCTAGAAACCAACTAGTACCTTGGAGGTTGCAGTCATCAATGGATTCTCCTCATTGACTCTTGATCAATTGATTCTATGAGTGTTCAACATCATATCCTCTATTCACACTCGCAAGATTGTACTAGGTACCTTAGGGTCCATCTTCATCATCGGTGGGTCCTCTCGTGTCTATTAATGGTATACATCATTGAATGGTAATTAAACGATTTCTACCATGCTCAACATCAACTCATTTATTCACATGTTGTATATTTGTACCATTGAGGTTTGGGACAAAGACCTTGTTTTGGGGGCATATCCTTCATTCAAAACATCTCCTCCCAAGTTGCAATGGAGTATATCACTTTTATCCAGAGACTTCAGGGACACTTTCCTCATTTCTCGTTGTCTTCCTAACATCTATATGTTGTATCATAGATCCACATTGTATCTATTGGTGGCTATGATTGAGTCATGACGTAAACACACATTGTATTGTCTCATGCTTATGGTCTTATTGATGACATGGATCCACTATGTATTCTTTCATGGCCATGGTCTAGCATTTCATTTCATGGATTTATAGTGTATTGTTTAGAGGCCATGCTCATTACGAGTATGAGTATGTCTACCTAGGGTATTGATATCTATATACTCATCCTTGGTGTTTTATTGCAATACTTCTTAAGTTTTCAAACCTCCTTTTCTCTCTCCTTACGTTGCTTCATATGGACATTATTGTAATGTATTTTGGCCATCCACTCCTTTCCTGACCTCACACATTAGGGGGCATATGCTATAGACTTAATCTCCACCCTACAGGCTAGATAGGATGACATCAGTGGAAAGAGGCCCTAATACATCTTTTTCCTAGGGTTTGACCCCTTTTGGATTCCTTTTTACCGATTTTTAAGCATCCTCGTAGGACACCTAGTGGAAAACCAACGAGGCCCTCACTAGACACTAGTTGGGAAACCCGTGAGGCACTGTGAAATTTCTATAATTGGGGAGTTATGAGGTGAGGAGAGAGAGATGAGTTTGATCTTTTTTTCAAGGGCTTAGGAACTCGCATCATTCGAGTATCTAATAGCCTCTAGAATATATAGAAGCCTCTCTCAAGCCTCCTCCAAGAGATATATAACAAAGATAAGCCTTGGGAAAGTAGAGGAAGAATTCAATATCAAGGTTATGCTACCAAACTACAAAGGTATTCAGATAGAAGTCATTGGAGCGTAGCATGACCAAGGAGTTTTATGGAGATACAAGGAGCAAGGATATTGAAGGAGCTTGCATCAACACTTTAGGTATGCAATCTTGATGTAATTTCTTGTTTTTAATCAATATATCATTTGATTTTCCCCTTGAATGTTTGTCATTGATGTATAAATGTTTAGATATGATCTTGTAGATTATAGATCAGGTTAGATTCAAGCTAGATCTAGGATTCTAACATTTAGAAGCAAGTAGAATGGAAGCAAGTTGTAGAGGCTAGAGATGGAACTTCAGGACTACAATAACTAGGATACGCTAAGGACAAACTTAATTTCCTATATCCTTAATTTCCACCCTATAGGCCAGAGAGGAAGACATAAGAGGATTAAGGCCCTAATACTACTTTTGCCTAGGGTTTGACCACTTTTGGAGCCCTTTTTACCCATGTGTTTACATCCTCGTGGGTCACCTAGTGGGACACAAGTAAGGCCCTTGTTAGACACTAGTATCTTGTCTCGTGAAGATGTCAATAAATGGGTAAAAAGGGCTCCAAAAGTGGTTAAACCCTAGGCAAAAGTAGTATTAGGGTATTAGTCTTGTGATGTATTCCTCTCTGGCCTATAGGATGGAAATTAAGGCTATAAAACATATTCTAACCAAGACAATATGCCAAACACATTGTTAAAACCTTGCTTCCCATCCAAAATTTCAAAGGAAGAAGTTCACGATTGTGGTTAATTGGAGGATTCCCCAAAATGTTATCCCTCCAAATATTGATCATTTCTTTTAAGAATGATTCATGGAAATCCCACTAAATACTTCCCCACGATCCATGGATGGTAAGCAGGGTAAACCGTAGACCCAAGGAACATGAGATTCAAACTTGTGACCTCCCAACTTCGGGGGAGACTAGACATGTTTGGAAACAAGACCAATTGAGCTAAACCTTGTGGCTCTCCAAATATTGATCACTTTACAATTACCTAGGACCCAATTAATATTGAATTGAATTAAAGGGGCATGGATCTAATTAATTTTGAAACATGTGACCCCTTATTTCTATCTAATATATTGTCCAAACGACACTTTCGATTTCCTTGAAAGTGTTTTTTTAGGAGGGTTTTCTTCCACCATTCCAAATTACTAGAGATTAATATCCAAATTATTTTTTATCCCAAAGACATATTCATAATTAAAGGATATTTTCTGTCAATGCCATCTTAACCTTTGAGCGATCTGACAATTTTCCAAATCACCTAATGAAACTTTTTATGATTTGATTTCCCACCCTATGAAAGAAAATTTACGGATTTCTTATAGAACTTACTACATAATTCCAATGAGAGCTAACATAGTAAATCATTTGTAAATGGGAAGGGCTGACGATAGATATTTTATGAGGATGATCCTTCCTATTGGGTTCAACCACTATGATCCATTTGGCTTGGGGGTTTCAGACCCAGGGTTTGGAATGCTTGACCAAAAAATACCCCATGGGTGCTAGCATATTCCATCTTCAAGGATTGAAGAAGGTCTCATTTGAAGATATTACTGAAGATGTTCAAGGATTTGACATGCATATAATCCCTTCAAGTCTTTGTGTGTAGTACAAAACTAGTTGACACATGCAATAGATCACTAGTAGACATAGGTGTTGCATCTTGGCTTCTCCCTGTGCAAATTTTTGGGCATGAACACATTGATAACTTGTGGCGTGCATGCATTATTGCCAAAACCTTATGGTGTTAATAGGACCCAAAAAATATTATTTGGATTTTCCTCAAGCCAATGAAGTTTCTTGCGATGCGCCAGAGGTGATGGATGGTACCATCTTCATGAGCTCTGCAATGAATTCTTTGAAGTGACCATCGACTTCATTAAAAAATTCTATCAGGTCCTTGTTGATGTTTAGATTGGTCAAGACCCAAACAACAACATCACAATGATAAAATATCCCCGTACGTTTTTATAGAGGTGTTACTCCTCTGTTATAGTCTGAAATATGTAGCTTGATGTTATTGAATTAAAATATCAAATAGAGGAATATTAAATAGTAAACCCCAATATTTATTGCTTGAAATAAAATACAAAAATATTTTTCAAGTATAGAAGGATATTCACATGAAAAAGTTCCCGAGATAAGGACCATGAATATTTTAAAGACTGGAACACAATATATACATAATATTATACAACAATAAAATAACCATGATATGAAAACAAGACATTCCTCACATCCATCATAATGTAATAAGATTTGGTCACATTCATAAGACTGAAAAGTATAAGACCACAATGCAGAGAAATTTCAAAGAGTATTTCATTCAAAACATAAGTGAATATGATAGGTGCACTTCAAAAATCCCATTCCCATAAACTTAGAGTTTGAGAATCATTAAAGTTTTACCCCAAGATAGTTCTATGGAGAGTTAAAAAAAATAACAGTTTATTTTACAATAAATTTAAAAGTTTGTGTTTGTCCAAATGGACTAGGATGGGGCTCCCATGGAACATAAAATAAAGTAGGAGAGGGTTGGACCTGAAAGAAGAAAAATGATACTATCGGATATCAGTTATGGGTTCTTAAAGTATGAAAATATGCAACTTGATGATTTCTGAACAAGAAGTACGAAGGATAGAAAATTATGAAAAGTGACCAGTTTACTTACTATGATGGAATATCTCTCTTTTAATATGCTTGATGATGTGACTTTTATTTTCTCCTTCATTGGAATTCCTTGACTGGTTACAACCACTTCTTGATATTCCTGTTATTTTAGTTAAGGCTTTCTTTAAACAATTCTCATTATAATCTCTCATTGGTGCCACAATTATTTTTTGCCTCGCGTTTATGTCAAATAATGAATTTTTTAGATCTCTAAAGTCCATTGAAAGTTGGTGTGGTGCATCCTCAATATCTTTATTTTTGTTTGTATAACCAACCAACCAACTTTCCACTTCTAATTATGAATACTTGATCAAGTTTTTAAATCTCTCAAATGATGTAATCTTTAACAAGGCCAATTTTTCTTTGAATTTCTCTTTTGACATAAGTATCAAATTTAATATTAGATGTGGGTCCTCCACATCTCCAGTTGATCTAGCTAAATCCAATTCAATCAATTTTAAATATAAGTCCCCTTTTTAACACTTATGGTATCACAATCAACTACCATGATTTTTAGACTCATTATTCTCTTTATCCAACAATCCTTGAGTTGCTTTATTCAGATTGGTGAAGGAAATTCCTCCTCTTTTCTTCATAGCTCACTGACACTTGAAACTTTTTCAATAAAGGTACAAATATCCCCCTTATACAACTCCTTGTCATTCTCAAGATCAACCTAAATGTATTGTTTGAAATTCGTCATTCTTGATCCTAAGGAAACAAAACTATTTGCCAATTGTCATGTCTCAAGAATAAGAGACATTCTTTTCTTAATGTTTCTTCAACATACCTTCTAACGGCAATGATTAAACTTGATGTTCCGCTTAGTCTAGAGCTATATTCTAGTGTTCCATCAAGACTCTTCCAAGAATGCATTGTAGCAATTGGAATGGAAAATATAGGTGGGGGAATTAAAGCACCCTCTAATTCTTTAATTATGTCCTTTAGAGTGTAATTTTCATTCTCCATTTCTCTAATTGACATTTTTAGGGCCTCTCTTGTAGCTTCATGAATCTATACAATTCTAGAAGCTGGAAATCCACTGAAGTCGGTTTTTGAGCTCAATTTTATAACCAATTTCTTTGAACTTTTTTCAAACAGGGAACTATGCAGAGTCATGGATTCCTCTTCAAATAAAATTGGCTCTTGGGTTTCCAATTCCGTTGCAACTTCTCTACTCTCTTGAATCCTATGTTCTTCATCTGTAAATTCGATATCTTCAATTTTCACATCAAGATCCATATCTTCAAGAACATTTTTTTCTTCAGGTACGCTCTCACTTACTACTTCCTTGTTTGTTACTCTTTTCCTTTTGCTAGTCACTGGTAGTTTATGAGTTCTTTCCCGATTTCGCTTAGGAGGGTTTTGTTCACCTCCATCGTCAAAATTATCTATTGAGTACTTCCTTTGCTTTTGGATTATAGACTGAGGTTTTTTTTTGGGTAGGCTGTTTTTTTGAGAAATTTTAGGAGATCGTGAACTCCTCTCATTCATGACTCTTCTTGGTTGTCTATGTTGATCATGGTACTAACAATTGTTTCAATATCCTCTTGTTTCTAGAAAATGAAACACGATAACCTACATATGCCATGTGTTTGATAAACAACTGGTTAGGGTATATTCCTTTGATTTCATCAACTTCATTTAAATAAAATTGATCAAGAGGGGTTGAGAATTCATTGATATTTGTAGTGTTTTTCAACATTATCTCACCAATTTTCCATGGTAGATGAATAAATAGAATTTTCCTCTTTTCATGAAAGAAATGGGCCAAAAATATATACTGCTTGCATACTTCAATAAAAAAGATCTTATTTGAAACATAATATGGAAAATATGAGGGTTTTTCATGGGAACAATAAATTCTGATGATACTAAAATGCTCCATTTCTTCAAAGCTTTCTCTGTTATCCAAAAAGGATGTTGCTTGTAAAGACAATCTTGATGTGTTTGGTCCATAAATAAGTTTTTTAAAAGAGGAAATGAGTGCATTGTGTACTGCATAAAAATGATACATGACCTTCTATTTCCATAAAGAAGGATACCACATCAGAACATGGTCAATTTTACAATTGACTTGTTTATCCAAATGCAAACCTTTTAAAACATGACAGTATGTATTGTTGAAACCAAGTATGAAGACATGTAGAGTTTTTCGTTCTTTCTTAAATTTTCCAATTGAAAAGATAATGCACTAGAGATAATATTCCAAACCAAATATTTCTTTCTCATGGATGAAAAAATACAAGGTATACAAATCTAGTCGGGGAATAGTAGCCATAGATTCTTGTTTGAATACTCTTGCGGATAGCCATGCCATTTCTCGATAGATATTTTTCAATGAACTAACATGGATGCTTGATAGGTCTCCTGGAATACTCATTAGGTCTTCAATATATTCTTGTAGAATCTCTAATCTGCCATTTCTTGCAGTCGTCAAAAAATCCTTAGTTTCATCCCCTTTGAAAGTCATTATCGGCTCTAGGAGTTTGAGCATTCTCTTGAATACCGAAGGTGCTAAAGAAATAAGAGACTCTCCTTACTGTTGAATTATTCTCTGATTTTTATCAAAATTATCAATGAACCATGAAACCAACTCTTTGAAATCACAGACTTATAGAACATAGCCTACCAAAGCAATTCCCGACGTCCAAATCTATTTTGAACTCCTCTCTGGAAGTGGCAATGAGGAGTAATAACTGTATGCTCTCAATTACTAAAACCTTTGATCTTCCCTTCCAAATGAGTTGATAGTATCTTTGTAGAATTATTACTTTATTTTGGTTGTCATGCTTAATTGATTTGAAGGATTAGAGTATAGTTCTTTTCCAAACATTATTACCAAAATAAATATTTTTATCATAATAGATGGCTCTTAATTCAAAGGATCATTAGTAAAAATTAAATTTAGAATTGATGAAGAATTATCTCAAGAAGCTTGCCATTAATAACATATTTTAACACTTAACCCATTTGTTAATTCTGTGAGACTTGGATTAAATGTACATAAGGTAAAGTGAAAATATAGGACGTGGATTACCATAGGGTGACAAAGAATTGGGATGGCAAAAAAGAGGGATAATGAAATGGTGAAATGAGAAACAACGTGGCGGGATCACAGGGTCATGGATGTCATATGAAAGTGTTATGAAATCACTGTGGGTTGCGGTGAGATTTAAGAATTTGACTAAGTGTTGAGAGGTCGCAGAGTTTAAGAGGTATGGCAGAGAAGAATCATAACATCCCATAGAGCGCAGTGAATTATAAGAAATTTGAATAAGAATGAGAAGTGGGTTGGGACAATGGTGTCATAAGTATGAACAATACGATCGAGAGATAACCTAAACCTGTGATGAGATATTTGGAAAAGTTTCTAAGTATGGGTGAAAAATGAGGGTGGTGGAGCACGATGGTCTATTTTGGAGGAAACAAAAGTTGAATTAGAGAAAAGATGCATCATGAACCCATGAAAAACACAAAAACATTCTAAGTATGGGAAAGAAATATACAAGAGAGAGTTTATGAAAGACTTAACACATTTGATGATCAACAAATGGATCCAATGATGGGTAGTAACTCCCTATCGGTTATTGAGAATTTAGAATCTCAATCATTGGGAAATGGAGTATAAAGACTTTAAGAAAAGACTTTAAGAAATATATACAAGGAAAGAAAAACTATATACAAGTGGTGACTAAGAATTTTTAAGAGAACTTTTTTTTATGGTGTTTCCATTGACTGGAAACATATGGACTATTCCTTTCTTGTATTTATGTTGGATTACTAGG
>CBVK0100154139.1:0-29390 GCA_900067695.1 Picea abies
ATCTTGTACTTGAACATTTAAGTGGGGTAAAAGGAGGTTTCCCCCTCGAATAGGCTTATTATCTGATATTATGTCTTTTTCAAGGTTTTGAGATCTTGTACTTGAACATTTAAGTGGGGTAAAAGGAGGTTGCCCCCTCAAAGAGGCTTATTATATGATATTATCTCTTTTTCAAGGTGTTGAGTACTTTTCCTTAGGTTTTTATATGCTATATTGATGTTTGGTTCTTAACACTTCAAGAGTGGATTTTACCACCATCAAGGCATGTTCTGCATGTTGCTTCCATGCACACCTAATTTTCTCTACATTGTTTCTTTTATCGACACAACATTCATTTTTTTTGCGCCCTCATGTTCATTGTATCTTACTTCAATTTTTTCTTGTTTTTCCTTCATTTTTCTTTTTTCTTTTTCTACTTTTTCTTCTTTTACCTTTTTCTACTTTTTCTTACTTTTCATTTGTCTTTTCGTACTATAATACACTACTAGTGTAAATTTGGTTTTGTGCAGCTCATATTAATGCACACAAAATTTCTTGTATCTGTAGAGTTTTAATTGAATTCCATTCAACATTCCTCCCAAGACTTCTCCATTCAATATTTCCATCTACACAAAACCTACCTCCATCACATGCTTAATGACCTATCGTCCTAAATAGTGCATTCAAAAATTTCCTGGATGTTTCATGAACTTACTGTCGTATAGTAATAATAAGTCCCCCACATGATTTTTTTTTTAATGTATCCATCATGCCATGCCTTTTCTCTTTCCTTTATGAACTTGTTGATGGAACCCTGCGACACATCCATATTCTTCAAGATGTAGAAATTGTGACAATCTCTCCTCTACTATGCCAGAGTTCTAAATATTAGTAATTGTTGTAAAGCGCAGGATGAGCACAATAAACTCGATAGGCATAATTTCTTCTTGCCGATATACCAACCTAAAATGTCTTTGTCTTGTCAAAATTTTCCTCATAGTCTTGTATTCCCATAATATTGCAGGAACCCTTAAGTCCCATTCATCTCTTCCTAGATTGAAGATATTTGTCATCAGATTCTCCATAATTTTATTAAAATAATATACTGTCCCATTGGCTTGGGGGTTATATGACGTTCTCATCTGATGATGAATTTGAAATTCCTCACTCAATGATGCATTTGTTTTATTTAGGAAGTGTGTCCATTGATCACTGAGTAAAATGTACATGCATCAAAATATTGCAACTACATTATCAAATAAAAACCTCACAATAATCTCCATGGTGTAGTCCATGACTAGTGTTGCTTCTTCCCATCTATTCAAATACTCCATCACAGTGATTATGTACCTAGATCATAATATTTTTTCTAACGGGTTGATTGGTCCAACAAATTCTATATCCCATTTATCAAATTCATGCGAGGTAACATGTGGGTGTAAAGGAATATCATCCCTTCTGGATGGCTTTCCCACCCTTTGAAAAACATCACATGCACGATAGTATTCTTTAGCATCCTTATGAAGTGTGGAGAGAAAATTTTATGCATTGGTTCTCTACCTGCATAGTATCCTCCTTTAATACCTTTGTGCACTTCTGAGAGTATCATTGGCCTTTCATGCTGTAACACACATCACCTCAATATTTCATATGCACCTAACTTGTATAAGTTCCCTATAATTAAACACTAACTGCCATATTTGATGAATCCATTTATGTACTTAAAAACTGCACAATCTCTGTGAAGTTGTCGTCCACCATTGTAACTACAAATAAATGTGCATCCAACAAGCTATCATATAGATTCCCTACACCTTCTCCTGAGATTATGTGTGAGGAGTGATCAAGTCCTGCATTCAACTTCCTTGGTTTCACAACAAACTCAAAATCATATTCCTGGAACAACATAAATCATCTCCATATTCTTCCCCCCAACACTGGCTTGTTCACTAAGTATCTCAGTGCAGATTGGTTGTTATGCATATTAAATTGACAACCCAATAGGTAATGTCTAAACTTTTGTAGTGCATATACCATTTCCAACCCTTCTCATTTAGTAGTGGTGTAATTATTCTCTGTTATGGACAACTTCCTACTTGAAAAATAAATGGGGTGGTCTATGTCTCCTTCTCGTGGCTAACACAATACTACACCCAAAGCTATGGATGACAAATCCACATGAGCATGGAACTCCCAATACAGGAAGATCAAAATTGGCCAGTCACTAAAATATGCTTCAATCTATCCAAACCATTATGAAAATCCTCATTCCACTGGAACATAGCCTCTTTCTTCAACAAATTCTCCATCGGTGTTGTAATCTGCACATAACCCTTAATGAAATTCCTATAATATCATGTATGACCCAAATTTTCTCTCAACTATATTATTGATGTGGTTGGATTTTAATCCAAAATCACTACAACCTTGGTAGGATCCACTCGTAATCCCTGCTTACATACCAGTTATCCCAACAAAATTCCACAGGGCGCAAAAAACATACATTTCATTAAATTCAGTGAAATATGACATTATCTACACCAATCCAACATTAAGATGAGTAATTCTATGTGATTTTTTAATAGAATAAACACAATACAATTTTCTAAGTATAGTTCAATGAACTTATGAATGAATTCCTTAAAAATTGCTACCACAACTCTTGAAAAAACCACAGGTGTGTTTTTCAGTCCAAAGGGCATCACTGTGTACTAATAACTTCCCCACTCTGTTGAAAAATTAGTATTATATATGTCTTCATATGCAATCTTTATTTGACGATGTTAGTCTCTAACTTTGTTTTTTGATTAAGTGAGTACCCCTAGTCTTTGTTCCTCCTTTTTTATGCTTTTTTGTCAAAACTTGGTTTTTTACCTCTTGGTTTAAAGGGTCATTTTTTCCAATTTTTATTGCACTTTTGAACATTTTTTTGGAGTTTTAAAGGTTTATAATTTGATATGATAAATCTTGTCACATCAATTTTCCATTAATTATTTGAATTTTCAATTTTTTTCCAAGTCAGAAAAGGCGCTACAAGAATAGTCCTAGGAATAATCATAGTTTTACATGTGCTAGCCTACCCTGATCATGTCATAATTTCTCAAATCAGGATTAGAGGATCTACATGCCTCTTCATGATCTATTCTCAGGTTTATATTGCAATAATAACAACTACATATGAGGGATTGATTTGTACCCACCACACCTGCATCAAATCAACATGTTTGGATATTATAAACAGACTCATCACCTTCTATCTTAGTGCGCCATCTATTTTGTGTAGGGATCAAATCAAAGAAATAAGTTATTTTTAGCTTTTAACAACCCATGGGAATTGAGAATTCAAATCATCAATATTCTCATATTTGTGTACAGGACCATATCAACAACATGGCACTGAAAAACAATGGCCAAATTAGCAAACTAGATCCCAAGGGCACAAAATTACTCGAAATGTACCCTCAAATGGTGCAATGGTTCAAATATGTGGGTTGGTTTGAATTTTTCACAACCTTCCAGGAGCATGATGAACATATTTCAATGGTTTTCGTACAGAATTTTGATGGATTTGAAGTTGTAGTTGGAAAATTACTGATGCATGTGATTGAACATTCAATTTCTAAATCCTGGAGATTGTGAGTGTATGAGGAAAGGTGGTGGAAGAAGGAGAACGTCGTCATGGAATTTGTGAATCAATTTTTAATCATATAGAAACAAAACCCTAACTGGAAAAAGGGAATACCACATAGTTGGGTAAAGAAGGAATGGCATATCGCTTTGCTAATCATCCACAGGTATATTACGTGTGAGGGAAGGTTTTCATTGGTTTACCTCTACCATATCAGACCGCTAATTCATATTAATGGTGATTATCCCCTTAATTTACCCTACACTTTATGATTAAGAGTTTATCTAAAATGTCAAAGAGGGTGCAATCCCATCCTACTACAGCTAAAGGAAGTCTCTTTCGTCAGGGATTAATTAAGACATTAGTAATCTTCTCTTTAAATGAAGTCTAGAGATCCCAGGATTGGCTAATCTAGTCTTTAAGAAACGATTTACAGTCAACTAAATCCAAAAATGCCAAAGACAAGAAATCATCCCAATAGAAGCGGACTAGTAAATCCATTGAGTTCTTAATTAAAGAAGAATCATCTACAACTAGGGTAACTCGGGCTAGCAAGAGGAAATTGCAAACTCAACAAACCATTAGAGATTTTCTTGTAGGTAAAAATCATGAGGAAGCTACCATTAGTCGAGGTAAGAAATCTAAACCAGATGAAGACATTGGCATATTTCCTAATATAGATATAAATATGGAAATTGATGAAGATGAGGATTATACTATGAGCCCAATTCAGACTCCAATCAAGCGGAAACAAAAATATACAAGTAAGAATAATGAAAAAGTAAAAAAAACAGAGCAAAAATCCAACACATGTGCCTAGGTTACCTAGGATAAACTCCACCAGAGCTACCAATAAATATAGATTAAATTCAAAGGCCATATTTCATCCATCCATTAAAAAGGAGAATCTTATAATTATACAGGATAATTTAGAAGATTCCAAGACAAGCATCAAAAAACAACCAGAGACATCTTCTTTGCACATAACTAAGAAAGAGTCTAAAAACTTGAGGAAGAGACAAGAAAAGGGAAAACAGGTTGCTCAATACTCTAGGAGACCTGTGACAAGAGAAACTAGTATATGAACTTCAAAATCCAAATATGTGTTTAGAGGTACATATGTAGTTTCTGATGACAAAGATGACCCTGTTGTAGAACCAGACCAGATTCCAGACCTTCCATAAACCATGGATTATAATAGAACTAAATATGAAGATCATAGCTTTGTATTATCTTCAATATATATGATCAAATTAAGAAAACCACAACCTGCTATAGACCTGAATATACTTGTACCTATAGAGGAATATTCAGAGTTTAAAGTTAAAATTAGAAAGGAAAAAGACAGGATTAAGGAGCTACAGGGTATGGAAAAACAATTAAAGAAAGAGAAATCCTTGGTGGAGCAGTGGAATTCTAGATAGAAAGATAAGATACCATATTTTAAAAGAAAAATAAAGGAACAAAAAGAACTTCTTAAGGAGGTACAATAATCAAATTTCAAGTTATATTGGCATAATGTTGTGTTAACAACCAAACTGAAGTGGAGAGACACCAAATCTAGTGAATTCATTATACCATGATGGTATATAAAGTTATTTCCTACAGTTTTGAATGTTTTGATGTTGTTACTCAGGGAGTAAAAAGATGAACAATTCTACTCCTATATTTGGATGAAATGAAATTTTGATATTTCAGATGGAACAACTCAGTAAGATATGATTCCAAAATTTGTGGGATTTTCCAAGTTTATGTAAAAGATATTTTGGGTTAGTTGTTGAGCCTTCTACTACATTGGCATTTTAAGTGCTCGTTTGAGCTGTTTCTCCTAGAAGATGGGCACTGACTAGATCTTATTACAAATTGTAAACTAGAAAAGAGGATCCATAATAATATTCTATGTACTTTAAATACACACAAGGAAGATTGTATGAGAGTCGATAAGTTGGGATTTCAGGGACCTATTTTGAATTTCACTATAAGACATTTTTATCCCAATTGATAATAAATGGAAAAGGCATGTTGATGGTCAAATTTTCTTTCATTTCATATTCTATTTATTTTCTTACATGAAGTCATTTTTCTGTTGTAATGCATTGATCTCTTGGTCTTAAGTAATATGGTGAATACTTTACTGTAATTGTCTATTATCAAGATTTTCCTACAAGTACATGTTCTTATTTCTCAATTATATTTTGAAATAAGAAATCTACATGGGTTTGACAAATTAAATGCTCTCATATCTTCTCACTTTATTTACCTTATTGTCTGATCTATTATTGTGACTACCTTTTACTAAATTAGTGGGTTATATTCTGGATTTATTTTGAGTTATGTGTTTACCTTGAACCCTTGAACCAACTTTCAACCATTATATAAAAAAACAATTCATAAAACCATTAAAATACCATTGCAATAACCTGATGATCCCCTATCTTTCTCTCTCACAGTCAAGTGAAACTTTAGGGATTAACATATTTTGGTGTCGATGCTAGGGACAAAGACACGAAGTATTTTTCCCTGGGAAAATGACAAGATCATATCCAAATCTTGATAGTGAACAAGATTTTGGAGAATTACATGAGATTGTGTATTTTTCACCTCGTGACTCCTCTGTGGTAATTCTCATTCCTAAAATACAAAGAAAAGGGCCTAAAATTCCTCCAACTTCCTCATCCTCTACAAAGAAACAAATTACCAGGAAAAACCCAGATCCTAAGCCTGTTGGAGTAGTGCCAGATCCTGAAAAATTATTAAGAGAACCTTAAATAATTCCGGACAGTCCTATGTCTCAAAATAAAAATTGCATTCAACCAACACTCAAGGACAGTCTTCTAAAACTGTCAAACTCATATCAGATGAAGGAGTGATTCTTGAGAGCGAGGCAAATCCTATTATTGAGCCTGCTATTGTTTCCTTTCCTTCAAATATTTCATAACTAAATCTAAATCAATGGAAGTTGTTTGTTGATCTCATTGAATAAGAAAAAACAAATACTTTATCTGTAGCTGAAGCTTTGAGAGATCATAGTAAAGATATTAAAAGCAAACCATAAACACTCTCATCTCACCTCAGTCTTTTTTTTCTGAAGAAAATAAACCATGTTATTGTTCTTTTGAAAACCCTCTTTTTCTGGAACCATCATCCTACCTTAGTCTAGAAAAGAAACCTCTGTTTTATAAAGATCAAGAACTCATATCATCTCATTTAAGTTTCTTCACTCAAGGAACAATATCTCTTTCTACATCACCATTTTTTCTCAGTCCTACAACCTAAACAACAAAGGCGGTAAATATGAATGTAAATAGAATGGATGCAATAGTTGCAGCTAACTATGCACCATTAAAACTGCCACAAGTCCTGTATGATTTTCCACCCAATGATTATATGAAGTATTTTCCAACATTCAATGGACAAGAAGGAGGTACTGCTGAAGAGCATTTAAATTCTTTCTACAACTTTGCAAAAAATTTTAATGTGGAGCATGCATATTTTTGAATGAGAATTTTTGTGCAGAGTTTAGATGGTGAAGCAAGAAAATGGTTTAGAAGCTTGCTACCTAATTCAATTGTTGATATTGATGCACTGAATGATACATTTTTAATACATTGGGGAGATAAGAAGGAATAATTATATTACATCACTGAATTTGGTGCTTTGAAAAGAAAACAAGGAGAATCTATATCTGATTTTACTAAAAGGTTCAATAAAATGTATAGTAAAATTCTAAATGAAATAAAGCCTTCAGAAACATCAGCCAAAATTACTTTTTCTAATGCTTTTGATGCTGAATTTTCTTTTTTGTTGAGAGAAAGGAGGCATTCTTCTCTGAGTCCGATGCAGGAAGAAACTATTGAGGTAGAATCCAACATACTAGCAGCAAAAAAGTTAAAGTCCAGGGGTGATAGAGACAGGAAAAAACAGAAAGAAGATCTCCCTTCTTCTTCTCATACAACATCTGATTCTAAGATGGATGAAATGGATAAAATGTTGAAAACCTTGACATATGAAATGGCTAGGTTGAAAATGGAACAAAAACAACCTATCATACCTACAAAGGAAGGTGGATACATAAATCCTAACCAGTTTAGGAGACCTAATAATGTACCTCAAATATTACCAAGAGAAAGCAAAAACCAAGATTATAAAAAAAAAATCCCCCCTTTTCAAAATAATGCAGTAGAAAAGGTTGAAGAAGTAGATGATACTGAAGATGATCCTATAGTGCATTCAAATGAATCAGAATTGTCTCCTAATCACTTGACACAATAGGATTATGAATATGCTCTTATATTAAATCAATTTGAAGAAGGGGATGTTGATGAAATTATCCAGAAGGAACCTAAAATAAATAAGTATGATCTTAGATCCAGATCAAACACACCAAAAGTGGATATACATGTTTCAACAAAGAAGGCTAGTGCTCTAGTTAAATCAGGATTCAGTAAAGAAATTTTTTGGATTAAAATTGATCAGCAATTAAAGCAACCTGTCAAGGTTGGTACTATAGAATTAAAGGAAACTGAAAAGGTTGTTTCTTCTTTCATCTTGGAAAATGAAATTAACAAGATTAAAATCCCCATACCTCTAATAGAATTGATGAAAATAGATCCATTTAGAAATTATGTTCTCAAGGCATTGCAGCCCCTTGCTTATGTCATCCTTTTAGATACTATCAACCTTGAAGATGAGAATCCTGTTATAGCCATTGGACCTCATATTGAAGACATGGCTGATGCTTCTCCTCCTTTTTACATCTATCTAAACATTCATGAAAAAATATTGCATAATTGTTTAATGGATTCAGGAGCTTCACACAATGTCATGACAAAAGTGGTAATGGATGAATTAGGTTTAGACATCACTAAACCCTACCTAGATCTATATTCATTTGAGTCCAAAAAATGTAAATTTCCGAGAGTCATTAAATACATGGTTGTTATTTTATCTCAGTTACTGATGAAAAGTGTGGTATTGGATGTTATTGTGGCTGACATACCTCCAAATTTTGGGATGCTTCTATCAAGGTCATGGGATAAAAAAGTAGGAGGCACATTACAAATAGATCTTAGTTATGCTACCATACCTATGTTTGGTGGATAACATCAAAGATTTTACAGGTAAGTAAGGTTGGATTACTTGGTAAGTGATCATGAAAACCCAAGTAATCATCCCATATATGTTGTAGAAGATGAACTTGGTTCTTCTAATTTTTACATTGGTGATTAGATGGATGAAACATCAATTAGAAAAATAACATCTACAGTTGAAGACTGTGCAAAAAATTTTGTCTGGAAAATGTTCTTTTATGGGGCTTGCTCAAAATAAGGCTCTGGGGATAGGATTGTTTTCATTTCCCCTACCATAGAAGTTATTCTTATGTCATACAAACTATAATTTGATACAACCAAAAAAATCAGTAAATATGAAGCTTTGTTGTTAGGATTAAAATCTGCTAAAAATATGGGTATAGATAAGCTTTCTGTTTTCGGAGATTCAAAACTTATTATCCATCAGATAAAAAATATTTACCAGACTAAATAACAGAGGCTAAAGCAATATAGGAATGATGTGTGGGATTATGTGGATAATTTCTTCTTGGCATTCAACATCACTTTTGTGCACATGAATTTGAATCAACAATATGACTCTTTAGAACTTGCAGCTAGTAACTTAAAGACTCCATTTTTTCCTAACTTAAAATTTGAGATTGAGGTCAGACACAAACTCTCAATACAAGATAACATAAAAAATTGGTAAGTTTTTAAAGATGACTAGGAGATTCAAATATTCTCAAATACCATTGATGAATTTTCCAATATTTAAATAGATCAAGATAATGAGAATGATGACATGGAAGTTCATGATGCAAATGTTCTTCAAGACAGTGTTGTTGGGCACAAAATTATTGAATTGAAAACAAATCATATAACTAAAAGTTTGGTTCCACTTGAGAGATTATTTGACCACAACTATGTTTCCATAAAAGTTGTTATTCAAATAGAAGATACTGATGTGATAGACTACGATATCATTTCAGATCTAAATCCCAAGATGGTGAAATTATCTAGAAAACTATCTGAAAATAAGAGATACAAGTATGTAAATTTGATGAAACAATATTTAGATGTATTTGCAAGGTCTTATGAAGACCTAAAGGTTTTTGATATAGATATTATGAAGCACAACATTCCTTTAAATCCTGGATCAAAACCTTTTAAGAGGAAGTCTAGGAAATTCAATCCATTGTTGTTACCCATAATAGAAAAAGAATTGAAAAGGTTATTTGATGCCTAAATTATAGTACCCCTAAGATACTTAGAGTGGGTAGCTAATTTACTACCTGTCAAGAAAAAGAGTGGAGAGATAAGGCTTTGTGTGGACTTCAGGAATTTGAATAGATGTTCTTTAAAAGACAATTATCCATTACCAAAAATGGATCATATTTTACAAAGAGTAGTAGGGGAAAAGAAGATTTCTCTATTTGGTGGCTATTCAAGGAATAATCAGATATTAATAATGGAATAAGATAAGAAGAGAACAACTTTTACCACTCCCTGGAGCACTTTCATGTATGGAAATATTCCTTTTGGATTGATGAATGTAGGAGAACCCTTTCAGAGGGTTATGGATATTGCATTTATTGGTGAGAAAGAGCGGTTTGTGGTTATTTATCTTGATGAAATCACTGTATTTTCAACCTTTAATGAAGAACACTTACATCATTTTAAGAAGACATTTGAAAAATACAAGAGGTATGGTATATCATTAAACCCCCAAAAATCTCATTTTCCATGGAAGAAGGAATTTTTTTAGGACATATTGTTTCACTATAAGGAATCAAGATAGATCCTAAAAGAGTAAAATCTATTCAACAGATAGAAATTCCAAGAAAAAATAATTCTATGAAATCCTTCATAGGTAAAATTATATTTTTAAGGATATTTATACCAAATTTTGCAGAGATCATCAAGTACATTTCTCATATGTTGAAAAAGGATGCAGAAATCAAGTGGATACCATAAGCTAAAGAATTATTTGAAAATATTAAGCAAGATCTTGTTCAGGCCCCTGTTCTCATCAACCCAAATTACTCCAAGGAATTCATGATTTTTTCATTTTCTTCTGAAGACACTATAGTTGTTGTTATTTTACAAAGAAATGATCAGGGGTATAGGAAACCTATCTCTTTTTTCACGAAAAATCTCAGAGACTATGAATTGAAATATGATATTATGGAGAAACATGAATATGCTTTGGTGAAGGCTTTAAAATCTTTTATGATATATGTTCTACAATCTGCGATCACTGCATATGTTCCAAATAGTGCAGTTAAATAAATTCTGGCTCAAATTGTTTGTGAAGAAAAGAGAGGAAAATAGATAATGAACATTTTGGAATACAATATGACTATAAATCCCACTCTGTTAATAAAAGTACAAGGCCTTCATAAATTAATGATAGATTCAAATTGCAAAGCAATTGGATTGTATCATTTCTCAAGCTAATCACAGAGTTCTTCATTTCAGATTGGGGAAATGAGCCTATAGGTAAGAAGCAAATATTCTTCCTCACCCTGGTACAAAGATACAATATTTTTTCTGCTAAATCTTCATTCTCCTCCTGAATTGAATAAATCAAAGTTCAGATCACTTAAATTGAAATTAGTGAAATATTTCATTATTGATCAAATCTTGTTATGAAAAGATCCTAATGGGATTTAGTTGAGGTGTGTTAATGAAGAAGAGGAAAAACAATTTTTTTGTGATTTACATCATGGTGTTTGCGGAAGTCATCACCATTGGAAAGCTACTTCTTTCAATATTTTAAGATCAATATATTATTGTCCAGTACTTTTTTCAGACATATTTGCATGGGTCAAGGCATGTGAACCATGTCAAAAGTTTACAGGAAACCAAAAACTTATGTATTTTCCTTTAAATTCCATTATTTCTCATGGACCATTTCAATAATGGGGCTTAGACTTCATTGAGGAAATCAATCCTTCATCTTTTGTACAACATAAATGGATACTTATAGCCACAAATTACTTTATTGAGGGGATTGAATAAATTCCAAATCGGAATGCAACATACAAGGTAATCATGGAATTTCTTGAAGGGCATATTTTTTCTATATTTGGTTGTCCTAAGAAGCTAGTTACTGACTATGCTCAAGCTTTCAAATCAAACTCCATGATTTATTTTTTCAATAAGTATAACATCCAATTGGTCCACTTCACTCCTTATTATCCCCAAGGAAAAGGGTTAGCAAAATCATCCAATAAAATCCTCATAAGGATTATCAAAAAACTACTTGCAAAAAACAAGAAGTCATGGGATTCCAAGTTAAAATTTTCCCTATGGGGTGATCGGATCAGCAATAAGAAATATATTGGAACTTACCCTTTCCAAATGGTGTATGGAATAAAGGATATTTTTCCAACTCAATTGGGTTTACCTTTTCTTAAATTTCTGCAAGAGGAGTTAGAAGAACCCAATGATATTCAAAGGAGATTTTTTTAGATGATAGAGGTTCAACATGCTAGAGAAAATATGGATCAGAAAGCTATTTTTCATCAAAGAAAATTCAAATCCACATTTGATAAGGGAACCAAGAAATATATTTTCAAAGAGGGAGATATTATATTGAGATGGGATGCTATAAGAGAGGACAAAGCTAAACATGGTAAGTTTGACAACTTATGGTATGGTCCTTTCAAAATAGCCAATGTCATGGATAACGATACTTTTATCTTATATAATTTGGATGAAACTGATATTTTTGGAGGCGGAGTAAATGGGAGATTCCTGAAGAATTACTTTCTTTAAGATTTTTCAAAAAATTCCAGTCTATACAATAGGTTTTCTTTTTAACTAAAATAAAGACTCCATATACTGAATGGAATTGTTTCTTTGCGGTTTGTGTTTTAAATAAAGGATGATAGAACAAGGAAATCAGATAATCAGAAGGATATAAAGGCAATGGTCAAAAAATCTTAAAGTTTTATCATGAAACTTTACCCCCAGAAGGAGCCATTGTTAGTATCTAACTTTGTTTTTTGAGTAAGTGAGTACACCTAGTCTTTGTTCCTCCTTTCTTATGTTTTTTTGTCAAAACTTGGTTTTTTACCTCTTGGTTTAAAGGGTCATTTTTTCCAATTTTTATTTCACTCTTAAATAATTTTTTTATTTTTAAAGGTTTATAAGTTGATATGATAAATCTTGTCATAACACTTTTCCATTCATTATTTCAATTTTCAATTTTTTTCCAAGTCAGAAAAGGCGCTACAGGAATAACACTATTCCTACAATGCTAGGAATAATCATAGTTTTACATGTGCCATCCTGCCCTAATCGCGTCATAATTTCTCAAATCATGATTAGAGGATCTGCATGCCTCTTCATGATTTATTCTTGGGTTGATATTTCAATAATAACAAATACATATGAGGGATTGAGTTGTACCCGCAACAACTACATCAAATCAACATGTTTGGATATTATAAAAAAACTGATCACCTTCTATTTTAGTGCGTCGATTATTTTTTGTAGGAATCAAAACAAAGAAAGAAGTAATTTTAGTTCTTAACAACCCATGGGAATTGAGAATTCAAATCATCAATCTTCTCAGATTTTTTTATAGGACCATATCAACAACACGGCACCAAAAAAGAGTGGCCAAATTATCATACTAGAGCCTAAGGGCATGGAATTACTTGAAGTGTACCCTCAAATGGCACAGAGGTTCAAATATGTGGGTTGGTTTGAATTTTTCACAACCTTCTAGGGGCACGATGAACATATTTCAATGGTTTTCGCATAGAATTTTGATGGCTTTAAATCTATAGTTGGAAAATTACTGATGCATGTGACTGAACATTCAATTGCTAAAGCTTGTAGATTACCAGTGTATGGGGAAAGGTGGTGGAAGAAGGAGAATGTGGTTATGGAATTTGTGAATCAATTTTTAATCACAAAAAACCAAAACCCTAACTGGAAAAATGGAATACCACATAGTTGGGTAAAGAAGGAATGACATATCGCTTTGCTAATCATCCACAAGTATATTACGTGTGAGGGAAGGTTTTCATTTCTTTACCTCTACCATATCAGATTGTTAATTCATATTAATGGTGATTATCCCATTAATTTACCCTACTTTCTACTTAAGAGTTTATCTAAAATTTCAAAGAGGGTGCAATCCCACCCTGCTATAGCTAAAGGAAGTCTCTTTCATTAGGGATTAATTAAGACATTGGTAATCTTCTCTTTAAACGAAGTCTAGATATCCTAGGATTGGATAATCCAGTATTTAAGAAATGATTTACATTCAAATAAATCCAAAAATACGAAAGGGAAGAAATCATCCCAACAGAAACAGACTGGTAAAGCCACTGAGTTCTTAATTAAAGAAGAATCACCTAAAGCTACGGTAACTCAGGCTAGTAAGAGGAAATTACAAACTCAACAAACCATTATAGATTTACCTGCAGGTAAAAATCATGAGGAAGCTACCACTATTCAAGGTAAGAAATCTAAATGAGATGAAGACATTGACATATTTCCCAATCTAGATATAAAGTTGGAAATTGATGAAGATGAGGATTATACTATGAGCCCAATTCAGACTCCAATCAAGAAGAAACAAAAATCTACAAGTAAGAATAATGCAAAAGTAAAAAAACAGAGGAAAAAGACAACACCCGTGCCTATGTTCCTTAGGAGAAACTCCACTAGATGTACCAATAAATTTAGATTTAATTCAAAGGCCATATTTCATCCATCCATTAAAAAGTAGAATCTTATAATTATAGAGGATAATTTAGAATATTCCAAGACAAGCATCAAAAAACGAGTAGAGACATCTTATTTGCACAGAACCGAGAAAGAGTCTGAAAACTTGAGGAAGAGACAAGAAAAGGGAAAACAAGTTGATTAATACTTTAGGAGACCTGTGACAAGAGAAACGACTAAATCGACTTTAAAATATGAATCTGTGTTTAGAGGTACAAATGTAGTTTTTGATGACAAAGATGACCATGTTGCAGAACCAGACTAGATTCCAAACCTTCCAGAGGCGAGGGGTTCTGATAGAACTGAAGATGAAGATCATGGCTATGGATTATATTCAATATATATGATCAAATTAAGAAAACCTCAAGCTACTATAAACCTAAATCTACCTGCACCCATAGAGGAATATCAAAAATTTAAAGTTAAAATTAGAAATGAAAAAGACAGGATTAAGGAGATACAGGGTATGGTAAAACAATTAAAGAAAGATAAATCCTTCATGGAGCAATGGAATTTCAGAAAACAAGAGAAGATACAAGATTTTAAAAGGAAAAGAAAGGAACAAAACGCACTACTAAAGGAGGTACGAGAATCAAATTTCAAGTTATATTGGCATAATGTTGTGTTAACAACCAAATTAAAGTAGAGAGACACCAAATTGAGTGTAGTCATTATACCATGATGATCTATGAAGTTCTTTCCTGTAGTTTTGAATGTTTTGATGTGGTTACTTAGGGATAAAAAAGATGAACAATTAATTCCTATATTTTGATCAAATGAAATTTTGATATTTCAGATGGAACAACTTAGTAAGATATGATTCCTCACTTTGTGGGATTTTCCAAGTTTTTGTAAAAGATATTTTGGGTTAGTTGCTAAGCCTTCTACTACATTGGCATTTTAACTGCTCGTTTGAGCTAATTCTCATAGAAGATAGGCATTGAATAGATCCTATTACAAACTGTAAACTAGAAAATAGGATCCATAATAATATTCTGTGTACTTTAAATACACAAAAGGAAGATTGTATGAGGGTCAACAAGTTGGGATTTTAGGGACCTATTTTTAATTTCACTGTAAGACATTTTTTTATCCCACATTGATACCAAATGGAAAAGGAATGTTGATGGTCAGATTTTCTTTCATTTCATATTCTATTTATTTTCTTACTTGAAGTTATTTTTCTTTTGCAATGGATTGATTTCTTGGTCTTAAGTAATATAGTGAATAATTTACTATTATTGTCTATTATCAATATTTTCCTTTAAGTACATGTTCTTATTTCTCAATTATATTTTTAAATATGAAATCTATATGGGGTTGACAATTGAATGCTCTCATATTTTGTCACTTTATTTACCTTATTTTCTGATCTATTAATGTGACTACCTTTTACTAAATTAGTGGGTTATATTATAGATTTATTTTGAGTTATGTGTTTACCTTGAACCCTTGAATCAACTTTCAATCATTCTCTAAAAAAAAAAATTCATAAAACCCTTAAAATACCATTGCAATAACCTAATGATGCCCTAGCTTTCCCTCTCACAGTCAAGTGCAACTTTAGGGACTAACATATGGTACCATGGGAATCCATCTGTGAAAGAATAAGCCTCCTTCCCTCCTAAATTCTCTAGTACTTCATCTATAAACGGTGTTGGAAATGGATCATGCAAAAATGCATCATTTAGTTTTCTCAGGTCTACACAAATCTTGATTCCTTTTGTTTTCTTATCTTATACCACCATTGTACTTATCCATTTTGATTCCAACATTGGTTCAATAATTCCTACTTATAAAATAATTTATATATTTGCCTTCACCTTCTCCTTATACTTTGGATTTAACCTATAGGGTCTCTGTCTCACTGGCTTAGCATCTAGTATCAAAGGGATCTTCATCTCTCCTAACTCACCATATATACCCTTTAAGTCACCAACTATCCTCAGTTCTACATAAATCTCGAATCCTCATATTTTCTTATCTTGTACCACTATTGGACTTATCTATTTTGATTCCACCACTGGTTCAATAATAATTGCTTCTAACATCTTGTCTATCTCTTCCTTCACCTTCTATTTATGCTTAGGATTTAACTTGTAGGGTCTTTGTCTCACTGGATTAGAATTGGGTTTCAAATGGATCTTCATCTCTCCTAAATCACCAACTATCCCCTTCAGTTATGAGAATGTAGTTGGGAATATATCTTGATACTCGCACAATAAATTTTCAATCTTCTCCACAATTTCATCATTCTAGTAATGATCAATCTGTGTAAACATTGGATTTTCTATAATACCAATGTTTACCTTCCACGTCTTTATTGGTTGTGCATACAAAACATAGTCTAGTCAGGTCCTTCTACTGTGTGTTCCCCCTCATTTTCAGGTACTTATACATTCCTTGGATCTTCCTTGTCTTGCTCTTCCTTAGAAACATTATAACACTCTAGTAGCTCACGAAAAGTCAAAGAAGCTCTATGCACACTACACATAGGTACCACCTCCATTGGCCCTTATTCTGGAAATATCTTGGTTCACCTGACCCGTAAGGATGCATCTACTAGCATATATTCATGTTCAAATGTAAAGGTTACCTTAAAATTTTCAATAAGCTCATCCCAATTTGTTGTTTCTCTACACATTTCCAGCTCCAGGTGCCAATTTTTAGGAATTGTATCCAGTGTATGTACAAACATGTGCAATGATTCCTCCTTCAGTATCAATCCCCATATGTTTCTTCACTGGAAAAAATGATCTATTGTGTTTCTTACCCCTGTATAATTTTGCACAATGTACTCAACCTTTATTCCAAATCTTACTTGCATTAGTATTCTACACTATGACTAGTCTTCCATTCCCTGTTTGTGTGTAGCTCACCATCTCATTGAAGTAGCTTTCAGGAAAGCATCTAAAGCCAACAATATTTGTTGTTTAGGTATTGAAACTCAAACAAGTATACAAAATATTCTATGTCAGAAAAACCATCATACTTGGGTGGATCACATAAATATGTCCCAAGCCAACACAATGATCAAGTTATGCATGTACATCGTTTATTTGATACTTCATGCATCCTTTACTTCCAATGTTACAAAAATTCATTTGAATTTGAAACACACAAGATAATGCTTCTCCAATTGAGTGCACCATCTGCAGTGGGGTTAACATAGTCATCCATCCATGTAGTCATCTTATACAAATTGTCAATTTTGTTCCCTCTTGTTTGTTCAATATACCTCTTTCCTTTTGTTGGATCCAATGTTGCAATAAACTTCAAGTATCCTACCTCAAATATCATTTCTATAATTTTAATATTAATGGTCACCTGATTTTGAAACGCCCATTCAAGTCCCATCAGTGTTGGATATGGATGAATATCATCCATGATCTTGATGACTTCGAAATCTGCTATACTGCACATCCTATATGTATTCACAGGTACTCCTATAAATCATCTAATCAATACTATCTTGTGTTGTTTTTCCAACCTTAACTAAACAAGAGACCAAATGTATGTTGATTTTCTTATTTAGGAAGTGTGTTTGTTGATCACTGATTAAAATGCGCATGCTTCCAAATCTTGCAACTACATTCTCATATAAAAACCTCACAATAATCTCCATGGTGTAGTTCAAGAATGGTGTTGCTTCTTCCCATCTGGTCAAATAATCCATCACAGTGATTATGTACCTAGATCCTAATCTTCTTGATAATGGGTTGATTGGTCCAACAAAGTATATCCCCCATTTATCAAATTTCTGCAAGGTAACCTATGGGTGTAAAGGCATCTCATCCTTTTTGGATGGCTTTTCCACCCTTTGAAAAACATCACATGAATGATAGTATTCTTTAGCGTCCTTATGAAGTATTATTTATCATCCTTATGATATTATTGTTTAACGTCTTTATGAGAGGAGACTGTGAGAGGAAGAAGAGGAGGTTACAACAGTTGAGCTATATGTTGTATCCCTTCATTTTGTTGGAAAATAAAATGGAAGGTCCTAGAAATCTCTCCAGTGGATGTATACCACACTGGGTGAACCATGTATATCTATGTCTCTATTGTATTGTGTATCTTATGTGTTTGATTTTATTTATTCGTGAACCTGTTTTTCTAACAAGAGTAATGATGGAAATCGATGAGGTTGCACAGAAGGAAGAGAGGAAGTGACATGTATTTGAACAAGTGTACAAGGAAATTATAGAAGTACCAATGGAGGTGGATACTCCAATAGAAGAGAAAATGTCAAAGATCGGTGTATCTATTCAATTATTCTACTCGAAGATTATAAAATTGGAAGCACACGTAATACTAGGTACTCCACCTGAGGAGAGAGAGAAAACAAAGAAGATGGTGAACATGACTATTGAGAATATCAAGAGTTTAGAATGAGAGTGTGAAAAACTTTTTGAATAAAGAACAAAATTCTAGATTCATTTGACATAAGATGTCGAGTTACAAGCAATAGGGAAGAAGATTCAAGCAACGCAGGAGAAAGCACAAAATTTTAAGGAGACAACGAGTAGCTTTCCACCAGAAGAGAGGATAACAATAATAGCAGACAACAAGAAACTATAATCTGAAATAAAAAAGATGAGACAAACAACAAACATAAGTGGCTTGGGATTAGCCACTTATGTCTATTGTTTCTCTCCCTTCACCATGCTATTAGTCACCAAAGAAGTTATGAAATGTTTTCTTAGCAGTGGCGACCATCCCCTTCATATGTTCTTCTTTCTTTTCTAAATCTTCTTATACCTATGTTGTTATAATGCTTTAACAACCATCCCCTTCACCTGTTCTTAAGAAAACATTTTAGAACTTCTTGGAAACCAAGATCGCGTTGAAGGGAGAGAAGCAAAAAACATAAGTTCCTCGAGACGAGCCACATGTGAGTGTTGGGGCCCTGTTGGAGCAAGCTATTTTGGATAAGTTTTGGGAATCACGTAGAAGCCGACTATGAGAAATTTTTGCAAAGTAGCATCACATGTAGAAAAAAGCTATCACATTATCATGATTCAATGCAGAAGAAATGGCAATTAGTTAGGAAGTTTTGGGACATTTTTTCCACTTGTTAACCATGTTGCAACATGCTTATCCCTAATAGAATAATATAAATATGTAATGGGTTTTTGGGTAGAGGAGCGATTAGCCAGTAGAGTGTGTGTTTAGTGAAGAGTTGGATAATTATTCATATTGCTGACTATTTTAGTTGAGTAGTCGAGTATTATTCAAGTTAAATATTAATAGAAAGGTATGTGTGCACTGCAGCATAGAACAACAATGGTGGGTTTGGATTTTTATTGAATATCATTGTATGAGAGAATTTTGCATGGATGTAATGGATATTATGAATGAATGAATAAGAATCCATTCATTGTGGACGTAGCCCAGTTTGGGGTGAACCACATGAAAATATTGTTTCCTGATGTGTTGCTTATGTGTGTTATGTTTATGACGCATGTGATGGATGGTTATTATAGATTTGTTTACTGTTTGCGGCTACTATGCAATGATGGTGAATGTTTAGTATTCTGAATATGTCACTGATATATGTTTTTATGATCATGTGAACTTAATTTAATGATGAATGAATGTATGTTAAGTGGAGTGATGTCACACATGGGATATATTGCATGATAATTAAAGGTTAAGTAATGGAAATTACACACACAGTAAATAAATGAACAATGCATAGTGTGGTCATGTTGAATACCTCACTTCCCCTCATCACCATATAAACTTGGTTCCTACAGCTCCTCTAGATGTCTCATGTGAGACTTCACTTGCTTGCAAGTGATGTCGAAAGGGATGGTTTCTAAGGGTTTTGTTGGTTTATTATTATTGAACCTAGGGTCTTCCCACTGTGTGCCAATAAACATTATTTGAAAGGTTCATTAATTCTTATCTTGGTTCCAATATCAATATGAACTAACCAAGACTTTCCATGCTTACATTTCTTCAATTTAAATATTTCAACTAGCTTTGGATCTATATAGCTATGACTAGCTCCAAAATCAATTAAAAATACTATGGGATGATTATCAATCTTACCTTCCACTTCAATCATGTGGTATTGATAGTCTTCTTGACTATTGTCCAAGGCTTCATAGATCCTTGGCATGATTTTTCCCACGTCCTCTACCATCTCCTCTTGATTGATGCTATGCAAAGTCTTAATCTTATCTACTTGGTGAGGATACTATTTATACAAGTGATCTCCTTTGTGACATCCATAACACTTTATGGGTTGTTGTTTTTTCCTCTTTCCCAAGGACTCTGTCATTTTATGATCATATTAAAATTATTTCCCTCTATGATATGATTGAGATATATTTTTGATGAAAGGTGGCTTGAATCATTTATTCCTTTGATCCATATTTCCGTTCTTATTGTCATCCTAAGCCCTTTGGAAATATTTCTTTTCTCTATTATGCTCATACAAATACTTGGCATTTATTATGGATTCTTCTAAATTCTTGGGCTCATCAAACTAAATTTTGTCCTTATAGAAGGATGGAAGTCCACTCAGGAACCTATGAGTTTTTACCTTCTTGTCTCTGATGAAACTCATGTTCCCTAGAAGTCTCAAGAAATTCCTCTCATATTCATCCCTGGTCATGTTCCCAAGTTTTAGTTCAAAGAACTCTTGCATATTCTTGTCATAATAATTCTATGACAAGTATTGTTTCTAAAAATATTTCTTGAGTTGCTTCCAATAAATTCTTTTCTCATCAAGGTGCTTAACCTACTTCAGTTGATCCCACCACATAGATGTCTTTCCATAAAGGTGGTAGGCTACAATTATGGATTCTTCATTTGAAGAGTAGTTATGCAACTAGAATTATTTCCTCGTTCCCAACAACCATGCTTTTGCATCATCACCTTTCTTATTTTCTCCATAAAATGATGGTGTCTTGATATTCCTCAGTTCCCCTTGCAAGCTATCTGACCCATGCCTCCTTATTTAATGCTTGACGGGAGAGATACTTGGGTTTATTTCTTACCTTGAATATGAATATGTTTTTTTGGTCCATTTCCCCAGGGAATGATGATGTTGATTCCTGCTAATACTCCTTGGTCTTCTGGATCCTCCATGATCATTCATCCTACCATGAGACCTAAACAATTTCACTTGCTTGGCACTATATTCTTTCCTCCTACCTGAATATTTGTTAAACTTATTCTGTACCATATTCAATATTTTAATTATCTCTTCTTCATCCTTCATGATCCTCTCATTATCGGATCTATAGCTCTACACTTCTTTTTGCAAGATTCTCATAGTTTTAGGTTCTTTCTTCTCTCTTCTCCCATTAGACTCAGTCTCAACATTTCCCGTGATGACATGCAGACTTATGATTTCTTCTTCAAGGTTGTAATATCATTGTGCATCATCTGTATCTCTAGTTCTCATATAGGAACTAAGGTCTGTATATTTAATTCTACAAGAATGTGCATGAAATAATTGTTGTCAGAATTAAGCATATTGCAAAATATTTATTAATTAGATTACAGGTGATTATTCATTCTAAATTATGAAAATTATTAATGCACTACTCCAAAATATGATTTCATAAATGCATTCCTATCTGAAACAAATTTCCAACAAATTTACTCATGCCTCAATCTAAGTTATGAGCAAAACGTTATAACATCCACATGCTACAATTTCCACTCATTTACTCCTAGAACAATCTCTTTTTTCCATTTATGATAAAATATGGCACTCAATTCAAAATTATGGGTTTAAATATTCCTTCTACTCCTAAATAAATTTCCAATGACCATTTGTTTTCTCAAATCCAAGCTTTGATCTGAAAGTTATGGTTCAAAGAAGTTTTGATACCCAATTTATCCATGTATGCTACACGTGTCTCATTTCTCTTCCTGCGCATTTTTACATACCCATGTCTTAAATATGGCTCAATGGATATGTTCTATGGTTCATAATATTTCCATCAATTTCTCCAATGCCCCAAACATACTTCCGAGCTATGAGTTATGCCCTCTGGAAGTAAACTGGAGTCAAAATTTTACCCTTACTATTTTGGCTGTAACTTTCCCATACAAGCTCTATTTTGCGAATAGTTTAGCTTATTCAAAATCTCTCTTTGAGTTATTTTATTTGAACTACATTGAAAATGTTTACCTTGTTACACTATGTTTTCGTGGGTTTTGATTGGATAAAAACATCATTTAGGGCCTCAAAATCACCCCGCAAGTTAATGACCTTCAAAAACCATAAAAGATTTCATAAAAGAACTATTTTTTTGTTCTAACAACCTTTTAAATATGAATTGTGATCCAAAATCACATGGAATCTGAGCCATTGATTTGCATTCCATCATCCATCCTCGACTGATGCTTTCCTTTGGACGTGCACAACATTTCTCCCAAACTTCCAACCCGACCATCGACCCTCGACCCATTCCTTTAGAAATCTATTCACACTACATCAGTGAACCGATCGACCTGACCATCGACCATATACCACCGATGAGTTCCCTTGGATAATTTAACTCCTCACGAATTCGGTCGATGCCTGACCATCGAACCATTCGATGCCTGACCATCGAATCATTGGTCTTCAATTCTCCTCGATGACATTAAAAAAAACTTCTCCAATTTGGCTAACCCAACCATCGGTCGTCGACCTCTTCTGGGATGATGTGTAAATTACTGATGTAGCATGAAATTCCATCCTGATGTGTCAAATCAATTGAAGTGACATGACACATTGATACTGGCATGGCATGACACATTGATTTTTGCATGGCATGACACATCATCACCCTCCTTCCTTCATCGACCATCGATCAATTCTCTTGAAAGAACCAAACTCCTTTATCAAATTTGGTTGATGTTTGACCATCAACCCATCATCCCATCTATCTATTATCTTGGTCGAACTTCAACTCTTTGCCAAATTGGTCGACACCCAACCATCGATCCATCGACCATCGAAGACTTCTCTACCTTGATTCGAAACACTTTGTTGAATCAAATGACACCTGAACATCAACCCATTAACAATCGATGATTTCCAATGGAAAATGAAAATACTTAAATGGATTTGGTTGACACCAATCATCAACCATCAACCATTAGAGTTGCCTTATTCCTTAACCAAACTCTTCATTATTTCAGCTGACCTGACCATCAGTCGTCGATGATTTATCTTTTCTAATTTCCACACATAGGAATTTTCAACCAAAATATTTGATGAATCTAAGTCATCAATCTCTTCAACTTCCAGTTACTGCCAAAATTGAATCTCGTCCATGGATTTTTCAACCTTCCAAATGGCCAAAACCTTACAAAATTTTAAATTTATCAAGGTTAATCTTGGTCTTTTATCTCTCAATTACACATGATATTGATTGTCAATTTACCAATCTTCCTTTAACATTTGCAACGACCATTAAAATGTAAAATTCAACTATTCCAAGTTGAATCTGGCTCTGCAATTTTACAAATTGGTTCCATTAAACTCCTTAAACTATTATGATTCATTTAGACATGAATCTTGACCATGAATTTGGGGATTTTACTCTAATTTCCTCTTGATTTTCCCCTAAATTCACATAGACCAAAGTATGCAACAACGAATTTACTCAAATTCACACTAGTTCTTCGCCCATATGGGTCCATTGTTGAACTAGTAGCTTAGATACACTTTCAACTGTCTATGTTGCTTAAAAGTGTAAATAAAATTACATAACTCTGCATAGAACAAATAAATAACATACAAAAACATCCCAGCACATAGACATGGATTTAAATGCATCATTCTTCTTACAACAAGAAATAATATCCAAATATGATTAAGAATAAATTGCACAACAACTATATCAACATCATACATGAATACAAGAAACAAATAACAAACTTATCATATAAAATGTGCAACCCATTACAGAGGATGGACGTTCCTCCCAACCGTAGCCTTGTTGTTCTATATCTCAAAAAAAATACACCCCTGATATGGGGCTATGAATCCATAAGAGACGGTGGTCCCTAAGGCTGACTAATGTCCTCCTTTCAACAATTAAACTCACAACTAATTCCAATCGACCAACTCACTTCCCCCTAACCTGCATAATGCAAGGGATGGAATTTCCCTTCACTTCTCATAGTCCCTCAGTCCTTTCCACTCCCCTATAGGGATTCCAACACATGTTGGACATGAATTCTACTTATGGGGACCTCAGGAATTCTACAACTGCAAACTCAAATTCACCTACCAAAAAAACACATGATTCCTTAGTGAATTTCGAACAACATGCCACTCCTAGGCACCCAACATCTTTCTTCATGAGATTACAGCTCCAAACAGTATCCAAACGTGTCCACAATGACTACCTTCAAGATTCAGTACTCAAAACTCTATTTCTAGCTAGAAAAATCTATGTAAAAAAATTGCCCTCTCCAAAAAAGTGAATGCCTAATTCTGGTCCCCCTACCCATACAAATTTCATCTCTTTCTTTCTTGAAATTCAATCTTCCCTGAGTGGATTATATTGAACCCCCATGCTCTCAATAAATATGGGAAGCAACTCTCACACCAGCCCTCTTACATGAATTCAATGATTGATCTCTAGAAAGTCAACAACTAATGGAAGGTTCATGGAAAGGATAATTTAGAGAAAAATAGGAAATGGGTGTTGGTTTAATAGATATGGATAACTCTCCCCCTTGGACCCCTACCTTCTCTTCTGGAAATTTAGTGCCCAAATATCCATGAGTGTCCATCTACAACTAGGGACACATTTTATTCATTATATTCAATTTACATCATTTACATATTACATTTCTTTGGCTCTGGGCCTTATGTTGTATTCACAATATATATCACTAGTTCAGGGTTTAAAAACATGGATGTTACAGGTTAAAAGGAAGAGAGCTGGAGGAGTTGGGATAGTTGTAGGAAAGATTAGTTGGTTGTGAGAATATTGAGTTATGAGTGGAAAATGGAGAGATACCCTCTTTTGTGAATTCCTATCCCTAACTTGGGGGTGACTTGTTGTTGATATTTGGGACAACAATTATATGGTTGGGTAGAACTTTTGTCCTTTACAATTGGTTGGAAAATTGTTATAAAAATATTTAATTATTTTATATTGTGTCTAAGTTACATTGATGGTTACATTGTTATGTATTAATTATTTGTTTGAAATTGTTTATATCCTATTATATGGGAGTAGATTAGTTGTATGCATGTTTTTATTGAAATTTCTATTAAGCATATGGGTGTTTTTAGCATGATGTGTAGTATGTAAATTAATTGTATCATAATTTTTTTTATGGGTTTAGTAGTGGGGGACATTATAGATTGGTATCAAACCTCAAGGTTCAACACTGGAATCGTATGGGCCAAGAACCAATGCAAATTTGCTAGAAATTCATTGTTGTAGAGTTTCACCTATGAAAAGTTTGGAGAAATTTGTGAAAATAGAGTGAAATCACCAAACTTATGAATGAATCTAAGTCCAAATTTCCATGATAACCATAAAAAAAAAAGATTAATGGTGTCAATATGTAGGTTATAGAGTGAAATTTGGCACGGGGGGTCATATTTCACATTTTAATGGCAACTGAAAAGTTGGAAGATCAATGACCAAGATTCATTTATAGGATCGGGGAAGTTCAACAAAGTTTGGAGAGTTTCAAGAACCGACAACTAATATCACCCCGATATCAAAGATCAATGGTCCATATAGAATGAGGAAGATACTTTTTGGGAAAAGGACTCATGAGAAGAAGCCTTATGGAGAAAGAATCTCATGGGAAGAGTTTTTATGTTGTAACACTCTAATGGAGGAATCCTAGAAAAATGTTCACGATAGGCTTGTGGGTTGTGAGCTTCAGGAAAATGACGATTCAAGGTTAATTTACCACCCCAATAGAAAATTTTGTGAAGATGTTCACGATAGGATTGTAGGTTGTGGGATTTGAGAAAAGAACAATACAATCTCAAGTTAAGACCCCAACGAAAAAGTGTGTGAAGTTCTTCCCAATAGGCTTGTAGGTTGTGGGATTCAAGAAAAGCATGGTACAAGGTTAAGTTACCACCTTGATGAAAATTTTTGTGAAGATGTTCCTGATAGGCTTGCGGGATTCAAGAAAAAAAGATACAAGGTTAAGTTACCACCGAGATGAAAAATTATGTGAAGATGTTCTTGATAGGATTGCGGGTTGTGGGCTTCATGAAAAGAACAATACAAGGTTAAGTTACCATCCTGGCAGAAAGTTGCATGAAGATGTTCCCAATAAGAATGCAGGTTGCAGGCTTCGAGAAAAGAATGATACAAGGTTAACTTACCACTCTGATGGAAAATATCGTGAAGATGTTCCCAATAGGGCCGTCTATTAGGAAAATCCCGTGAGTTGTGAGAAAATATTAATAACATGCTAACTTGAAATTTTGACTGGAAGATTCAACGAAGAAGAGTTTGATAGGATTGTGGCTTGAGGGTTTTAGGAGAAATCTTAATAACTTGTTTGTTGTGCCTCCTTCATCACCTTAGTGAGAAAAATAGAGGTTTTTACAAGCTCAGTTGGGTTTTCTGAGTAGGACAGCTGCAAGGAAAAGGGTTAGAAAAAGAAATATCAAACTACAACTAAGAATTAATCTAAGAAATAAAACAACAACTAATTTAACAAACATAGGGACATAAGGACAAAAGAAACAATTAGACCCATGTCACCAATGATAAGGCTGATATTAGTGAAAGAAAAAACCAAGAAGAAAGAGGACTATGGGTCCTTTCTTCCTCCAAGGGAGGGCTCTTGGACCCCCACAGGAAATCTCTTCTTACAACTTTGAGAAATGAAAATGAAAATGGTGAAAAAACTCTTGGATAATCCAGTCAAGGGGTGAGATGGATTTCCCAATGCAATGATGCAAGTATACTCTTGGAAAGGATAGAAGAGTCCTCAAGAGAATAATGGAAGCATAACTTTTCTTTGAATTCCTTGAAAAATGAAGTGTATCCATGGCCTTTTTATAGCATTCCTTTGAGCTATTGTTCAACTAGTTTGTAGTGTGTAAAGAGGCTAATTAGAGCATTTCTAGGTCTTTGACCAGCCATCCAGTCGAACCTAGTCTAGATTTGAGTGTCAAATCAACTTGGAAGTTGAACCAGAAGTGGGTGGGAGCCCGACCACTCTCATAAATGTGCAGTTTCTCAGGTGCGTAGCTTTTTCCGACAACAATTGCGCATCGTGCGCATGTGCATGTTTTTTGCATTCCTGTTTCGTGCATGTGCGTGTGCGCCCAGTGTCTGTATAACGCCCTTCAATTTTTCCACTATTTGTATAGTTTTCTACCCTTTATGAATTCTTTTGTGTTAATTCAGGTCCATGAATGACTTCATAATTGTTTGACGATGCTGAATTCTTGTAACCATTTGCAGAAAAAATTTCAATGATAACAGATGCCCCCTGATGGATGAGGTTAGGATCATACATATAGCTGAAATCCATCAATGTTTCTTCTACCGAGTGTGCTGTTTGTAAGAGAGAGAAATAGTGGGATCGTCTAGAGTGATCCATTGGAGGGAAAAATGAACCTGTAGAACCTAACCTTCCATGAGGTGTGTAAAAATAAACTGTGTACAAACAAGGCGGGCATGCCCTATGCTCGTGTCATGTAAATCGAAAAAGATGGATGAAGTGTTGATGTAGACAATTGTAGTGCCCTCGGGTGTGGTCGAAAATAAAGGAAGAAGACAATTCTGCATAGGAACATACTCTGAATAGTAGGTAGTGACATATGTAAGAAGTATCATGGATGTTTGTAGGCATTGAGAGCCTAGCCAAGTTCAGAGTTCTTCGGCAAGTATCAGAACTAATTGCAATAGTCACAAAGTAAGACCCACCATAACATGAGAAAGTGTTGATGTCAAATGTTATGGGGGCCAATGACAGCAGGGAGCAATTGAGGTTCTCCCTGTGCCGTCTAAGATCTCTCATTGGATGGGTAATGAGAATCAAGATACTGTCGCCCTTCTAGAAAGTTGTGTTGATGTCGACAAAAGGGGGACGCAACTCCCAAAAGCAGAGGGCTTCGTGAAAGCTACTAGGTGAGGTTAGGAAGTGGAGGAGGTACATGGACGAAGTCAATATGTAGGAAGACTAGAGACTGCCCTTGGTTGGAGTATATGCGAGATAAAAGTGGCTGCAACCATTCAACGAGATCGAGTGTGAGGGGGACAACAAGACAGGGGATAAGTTGTGTCAGAGGAGGGACAAAGTGAATAAACTTAGAGGGTGGAGATGAGTGGCCCATGGGGTACTTTGAAGATATGGATGATGTCATCAAGGCTAGATGAGAAGTAGTGCCCCAACCAAGGGTGACATGGGTTGCGTTGACCCCAAAAAAAAAGGGGGGGGGAAAAGGTCACCAAAGGTGACGACAAAAAGGTAATGGAACTGCTAGAAACAAAGGTGTTTGTACAATAAATAAAGAATAATTTGGGATAAGTGTACAAATACAGAAATGGGTGCCCCAGTGTGATATGGTTGGCCCAGTGAGGGTGCAATTTTCTCAGAGAACTAGTGGAGGGTGGGGGCCCCATGGGTGGGTTTCTGTATGAGGTAAGTGAAATGAAGTGAAATTTGCAGATGGGAAAACTGATTGTGAATGAAATGGAGGGTTCATGATACCGTGGAGGTGCAGTAAAAAAAAAATAGAACCGTGAAGAGATAATCTGGGAGTCCGTTAGGAAAGATAGCATAATGAGGAGAAGGAGTATGTGGCTGATTCACGACATGATGTAAGATGATCAGGACTCCCATCCCTAAAGGGTTTTGAAAAACAACATGAGTGTCAAAAGCGCAAAAGGGTGTTATGAATGGGACAACTCATGTGGGTAAGAGTGCTACCGGGTGATAGTACCGAAGATGCAAATGGAGGTGTTGGTACTGCAGATCCTGAAATGGGGATCCTAGAGGCAAATGTCAGGTGAGATCGGAAGAGC